>WEIU01005658.1:372559-392533 GCA_013389925.1 Aegithalos caudatus | reverse complement strand
TGTCCCTGTGTGTCCCTGTGTCTCTGTGTGTCCCTGTGTCCCTGTCTGTCCCTGTGTGTCCCTGTCTGTCCCTGTGTGTCCCTGTGTGTCCCTGTGTGTCCCTGTGTGTCCCTGTCTGTCCCTGTGTGTCCCTGTCTGTCCCTGTCTGTCCCTGTCTGTCCCTGTGTGTCCCTGTGTGTCCCTGTCTGTCCCTGTGTGTCCCTGTGTGTCCCTGTGTGCAGGGATGGCTCCCAGCAGTCCCAGGCTCTGCTCCAGGCCCATCCATGGCCCCAGAGCCCCGGGCAGGGCCTGAGCCCAGCAATTCCCCTGCACAGGAGGCACAACTTCTGCCCTGGGCAGTGCCCAGCCCTGAGCAGAGCCCAGAGAGCCTGGGAACTCCTCCCTGGGATATTCCAGAGCCCCCTGGACACAACCCTGTGCCCTGTGCTCTGGGATGGCCCTGCTGGATCAGGGAGGTGGCACCAGTGACACACTCTGGTCCCTTCCAGCCTGACCCAATCTGTAAAACCAACTCAAACACCTTGGAGAACACAATTCCCCTGCAGCTTTGGTCAGCTCCAGGTGAAGCCTGCAGGCTCCCACCCTCTCTCAGCCCCTCCAGTTTTAGCTGAACTTTGTGATGTGTTCACATTTTTGGGTCAGCAATCAGTGTCTGATTGCCAGGTGGCAACAAAACCCTTTATACACCAAGAAGAAATGAATAAGAGTATGAAGATAAATAAGAGTAACTCACTTGAACTGGCATGGAACTGAGGGGAAAAAATTGATGCTTTTTCTCACACAAGAACCATCCCATCATTTTCCTGTCCATGAAGATGAAGGTGAGGCTGCTGAAGGCACTCCTTGACTGGAAATGAAAAAAAAAAGTGATACCAGCCATGTATGGGATGGACAGGTGCCAAATGAACAATTCTGGTGTCAAAGGCCTACATATCTCACTTTCTGAGAGATCTAAAAAAATCAGGTGAGCTGAGTGAAGGACTGAACTGCTGATGTGCCTCCCTCCTAAATCCACCTGCATTTGTGTCCCAATTAGACTCATCCTCTCCTCTGCCAGGTCAGCAGAGCACCTGCAGCACTTCATTATGACAAGGAAAAGATTTGAAAATGTTAACAGCCTGGGATGATCACTTTCTAATGAGAGAAGACCCTTGTAAATGATAAGAGGGGTCATTTTAAATTAACAGGAGGATTCAGGCCGGGAGGATTCTCCTGGCACCTCACATTGCAATCCATGAAACCTTTCAGGAGGACTTTTTACCCAAGCCACAGGGATAACCAGCACTTCATCCCTCACACAGTCCCTGTATCCATATCCCATAAGCATTTCCCATTCTGCTGCTTTATTAATCCCTGGGAGCACATCAAGGACTTGCCTTGGATCCCTTCCCAAAGGAAGATCCCCACACTTATGGGGCTGCAGGTCCTTCCCACATGTCCCCTCAATCCAAAAACCCAGAAAAAAGTGGGTAGGTTATGCTGAGGTTCCTCTGCTCAGCTGCACTTGTTGCATTTAGAATTACAGATTTATTTAAAAAGCACCTACAGTGGAATTTCAATTCGATTCCTTCTGGCAGCAAAGTTAATGGGGGAAATTTTATTTTTTTTTTCCTCACAGAGCTGTAGGTTTCTCACCCTCAACAGTCAGCAAACATGAGAAAGGTTGCCAGGTAAATTGTTTTCCCACACATTCAGCTCTCCCTCTGTCTCATATTCTCACAGACTTCAGGCTCCAAGAGAGGAGGGGGTAGAATTCTTTAGCACTTTGAACCTCTCAAAACATTAAATCCATTTTATTGTCACCAAATCTACTGCAAAAATTATATAAGGACATTATATAGATGGACATTATGTAACTCCAGCCATGGGCAGTGTCTTTTCTCTTACTGTGAGCAGCAAAGTGGAGATTTTCTGATCATAATTTCACATTTTAGTCCAGGACTAACACTGAACTATTCTACACTCAAAGACACACATACACAAGGCTCATAATTAATTCCATTTGCTCTTTGTCATCAAAAATTCTGAAGGGAACAACACAAGACCTGAAGAGGTTTCAGTGATTTCTTAAGGACATTTTAGTACAAAAATGTTTTCTGATGAAATCTGTCATGTTTGGGACCAGCTGAAGGTGTTTTTCTTGCACCACTAGATTTTTTTGAGATTTCAAAAATCCTGTCTTCCCTCTGCCAAATAGAGTGCAGCAATTTAAAAAACAATTCCAAAAATAAAAAAAAAAAAGTAGTTGACTCCCATTGTGTAATTTCTGAGTTATAAAAATACATATTTTTCTTGATATTATTGATTTTTTTTTCTTCTTAGTTAGTGCTTGAAACTTTTTAAGGGGAAAAATGAAAAATAGTCACTGAAAATGAAGTTTTATAGATCTAAATAATAAAACACTATTTTATATTTGTCCAGGGTGGCTGTGACAAGACCTCCATCCCTGGAAGTGTTCAAGGACAGGCTGGAAGGGTTTCTGAGCAACCTGCTCTTGTGGAAGGTGTCCCTGCCCATGGCAGGAGGTTGAAATTGGATCTTTAATGTCTTTCTCAACCCAAATAATCCTGTGATTCTGTGATAAAAATTGTACTGAAAAATTGGAAAGCTTTTTCTAAACCATTAACAGCCAGGCTACTCGTTGTCACCATATCTGCTTTCTACTGAGCTTGGAATATTTGGGGGAAAAAACCCACACCAGAATTCCAAAATAAACAGAAATATAAAAGGAAATAAGAGCTTTTCAAGTAACTGCTGACAAGATCTATTTGAAATAGCCAAACCCCAATATCTGAATGTTTTCTGCATCAAAACCCATGCATATCCTGCAGCCAAACCTGCCCTTTTCTACAGTGCTACAAGGAGAATATTCCAAGATATTTGAACTATGGGACATAGAGAAACCAGACCAAAAATGCCAAAAAAAAAAAAAAAAAAAAAAAAAAAAAAAAAAAAAAAAGGGATATAAACAGCCAAGCCAGTAGAAGATAACTCTGAGCTAAATCTTTTTCACAAAGGTGTCAGGAAGGTATGTTTGCCTCAGGACTCTTTATGAATACTGGGAATAATCTGTCTCCCCCAGAGCCAGGTGAAACCCAGCACAAATCCATGTCCAGCATTCACTCTAAATTGAGGAAATGCACTTTTGCTGCTGATTTAGCTGAAATGGACCCTGCCCAGTTGGTGTCTTGTCCAGTGTGAAGAAGGGAATGGTTATTCCAGGCTGAGAGAGTGAAAATGGGAGGGAATTTCACACACTGTCTGCCTCATTGCAGAGCAGATGATTTTAATAAAATGCACCCAGTGCTCCAGCACGCTGCCAAATCCCAAGCTGAATATTTGGAAGTACCTGTCTAATGATTGAAGACAGAAATGAATTCACAAGTTCCATGCCCAGCAGTGCAACAACAACAAAAAAAAATACCACCTAGTGTGGATGGCTGACAAAAATATTCCCTTTTCCCCTTTGCAGCAAACAGGGAGTGAAGAACTTTCCTTCCCCTGTTCATTCCCTGAATGTGAAATGACAATGGAGGATTTTTGCTGCCACCCTCCAGGCAGATTTCAAAAAGAAAGTCTGCCTGTTCCCCTTGGGAAAAAAAAAAAATGCACAATTTCCAGGCCAGGAGAGTCTGGGAGCAGGGCACACACACACACACAAGGTTGGAAAACAAGATTTGAGTGAAATTCCAAGTGTGGAGAAGATGGAGGGGACAGTTTAAAAAAAAAAAAAAACAAACCAAAACTGTGAAAATTGGGAAAATGCTTTCAAAGACAAGCAGTGTATTTTGCTTTGTGGCTGTGTGACAGCTGCTTTCCTTCCCCTGGTGACTGCAGCAGGCTGGAAGTGGTGCAGGAGGAATTCTGGACCCCAGGATCTGGCAAGAGTCTCCGGGTCTTTGCAACACAAAGGGAAAGGAGCAGGTCATTAAACATCACTCAAAATTGCCAGGAGTGCAAAAGAAATTATTTTTGTTTTGTGTTTGGTGTCCTGGCAGGGGTGCAGCTCCAGATCAGAGACAGGGTGCAGGAGATGAACAAAATCCTGGGAAACTGGTGCCTGGTGTGAGAAAATACATGGCACCACGTCAGTGGGAACAGGGAATGGAGTCAGACTTTTAAACATCTCCTGGGAAATCAGGGCCACCTCAGATGCATCTTTTGGTGTATCCCATGTCTGTAGCACAGATAACACAAATTTGCAATGACTGGACACAGTTTTGATGAGATCCTATGGGTATTTTGCATGTAAAGCCAATAAATAAATAGATCCACAGGGGGGATGAGGGGAGGGGAAGGTATTTTTAACAATGAATGGGGTTTTCCTGTAGTTTCCTTAAGAAAAAAAATGAAATTATACAATCTGTCTTCTTGTCTCTTCCTTCTGTCCAATTGTTTTTGAACGTTTCACATGAGATCAGCACATTTGGAGGCACTGGGCAGGCAAAAAGGGCATCTGTGCTGGTGGGATAACCCTGTGTCCCCTGCTGCAGGAGCAGGGAATTCGAGGAGTCTGTAACACAGAGAGGTTGTTTTTATCAGGTTAGACCCCACTGCCTTCAAAACTTTCCTGAACAATGATGCCTGAAGTTTTCCCTTTGGTGCATCCCAGCTCTGTGGGGCCCAGGGTGCAGCTCTGAGCTCACAGTCAGGGGCACTCAGCTCTGCACACAGCAGGGACACAAAACAAATCCTTGTCCTGCTGCACTCCAAGGACAACTGGGACAAGTTTTCAGGCCCAAAGCACAAACAAGGGTGGCTGAGGCGAGAAAACAAGAAGGGTGGGACTGCAGAACCTGGAGCTGGAATTGGACAATGAAACCCCAAGGTGCAAATGGACCCAAACTGATCCAAGTGTGAGATCTCGTGCTCAGGGGCCCGTTTTGTGCCCATTTTGTGACCATTTTGGGCCCATTTTAGGTCCATTTTGTGTCCATTTTGGGTCCATTTTGTGTCCATTTTGGGTCCAGTTTGGGTGTAGCCCTGACCAGGCTCTTGTGCTGCCCAAGGTGTAGCCTTAAAGGCCTCTCAATAAATATCTGCTTTATTCCACCCACCTGTACCTGCACAGAGCTCTGCCAGTGTTTTGCCAGCATAAATCCAGCATAATTCTATCAAGCATCTTACAACCAGCACCACAGGAATAATCCATGGCATTGCGTGGGGCACTTTGAGCTGAAAAATGACAAGGAATTTGATATTTGATTCTTTGTGCTCTGTCTTTCCCATACAAAAAGGAATAAATATGTCAATGAATAACCAAAGGGTGCAACAATCAAATGCTGCAAGCCATCATGATGTCCATAAGAGAGGAGAAGGGGCGTGAGAGCATTTTTGGGGGTGCTCTGAAGTGTCTGAGTTGTTACTGCAGAATTCCTTGCAGGTATTTTGTGCTCAGGGTTTAGCCCTAAGCTTTGCCACCCCCATGCTTCTTACAGACCACATTTACCAGCAGGACAAACCACATCAATCAGCTTTTGCAAGGAGAGATTGATCTGTGCAACACCTAAATGACACAAAGTCCCAAAATACACGATTACACAATTTATCAGCGCATATTTACCTTAAAGTAACTGAGATTTTTAAATAACTGCTGACCTCTTGCCTCAGTGAAATTATGATTATTTCCTATTTGCACCTCCACAATAATTTATTGGAGAAGGTTTCCAGCAGAGATGTCCTGCTGATAATGTGTGAGCTGAAGCTTTTTCTTCCCAGAGCCTGTGCCAGAGGGGAGAGGTGGCGGGGTTTGACTCATTTACCCAAGGCAGGGTACAAACCTGCAGCTCCCCAGGGAGGTTTTTTTTTTCCTTTCCTGCCAGCCCACAATCTGTGTTAATTTCTTTAAGTGTGATATTAAAAACACAGAAAAGATGTAATATCTGCTGGAGCCATGAACAGGAGACCTGCTGGAATTTACAAATCGTCTTTGACAAGTGAACACAGCACCGTGTTTCATGGAAACAGTGAATTGGACACTTGCCTGATTCAGCAAAGAAGCTGTCTTTATAATTTGCATTTCACTTAAATTTTATCTGTCCCCTAGTTTTATTTCCAAGAACTTGGCTTTCATTAGACTGGGGTTGTTTTGTTTTGTTTTTTTCCACCCTCTCCAAACTTCATTTCCCTTGAAATAATTTTTTAAACTAGATTTTTTTTTCTTTAATTTACCGGTTGTCAAGCATAAAAACTAACTTGATTCATCATCAAACATAATCATGATTCAGAACAAAGCTGAAGGATCCAATCAGTAGTGAAAGCTGACCAGCCAGTCTTCAATTCACATTAAAAAAAAAAAGAAGAAACTTTCCAGTCTACTGAAAGTAGAGCTGGCATTTGGGCACGAAAGGCACGCAAGGAAGGGCCTATTTTTACAAGGACTTATCACGAGTACAAACCTTTAAAAAATAAAATATTGCATGTGAAAGTCAAATCCACAGGGGAAAAATCCAAGCCCTCAGTGTATTCCACCTGGGAACCCTGGAAAGGAAGAGGGGGTGGTGGGCAGGGGCAAATGTTTTGAGGATGATTGCATCTATTGGCCAAACTCTCTTTATACAGGTGGCCTCTGTCTCCACATTTCTCCATGATCAGGGTCAAATGCCATTGTGTGCACTCACTGGGCTGCTTATTCCAGGGGTTTTCATCTCAAGTGAATGCCTGGTAAAGTTTTGCTGCTGCTTTTCAGTGCTGAAATGTTGGCAGATGTTGGCAGAGCTGGCCTGGGGGACAGGGAGTTGTTCTGATTGCTCCCACATTTACCCAGCTCGTTCACTGGGCAATGCAAAGATGCATTTTTTGTTACACAGGGACACGTCTGAAACCCCACAGAGTCCTGGTGGGCTCTGGTTCAATGGAACTGTAAAGAGGAAGAGATCATGGAATCACAGAGTGATTTGGGTTGGAAGGGACCTTAAAGATCATCCTGGTCCAACCTCAGCCATGGCAGGGACACCTCCCAGTGTCCCAGGCTGCTCCAAGCCCCAATGTCCAAGCTGGCCTTGGGCACTGCCAGGGATCCAGGGGCAGCCACAGCTGCTCTGGGCACAGGGAAGGATTTTTTCCCAACATCCCACCTCAACTTGTCATTTGTCACTCTGAAGCCATTCCCTGTGTCCTGTCCCTCCATCCCTTGGCAATTGTCTCTCTCCAGGTTTCCTGCAGCTCCTTCAGGCCCTGCAAGGCCACCCTGAGCTCAGCCCAAAGCTTCTCCTGTCCAGGCTGAACAATCCCAGCTCTGCCAGCCTTTCCTCCCAGCACAGCTGCTCCATCCCTCTGCCCATCCTGCTGCCTCCTCTGGGCTCTCTCCAGCAGCTCCACGTCCTCCCTGTGCTGGGATCCAGGCCTGGGGCAGCTCTGCAGGTGGGAAATCACCTGAGGGGCCACAGGGACACAATTCCCCCTCATTCTGGGGTTCAGGGCTGGGGCAGGTCCAGCTCTCACCACCAGCAGCCCCAAATCCTTCTCAGTGGGAATTACAGGCACAGAAAATTCTCAAACCCCTGTGCATGCAGACCCAAATATAGAAACTAATACAGGGTTTAACTTGAGGCCTTGGAAAAGGCTTCCAGCTTTAGAGACCATAAATAAGAATGTGGCTTTGTAGTAGATAAGAACATATGAAGCTAGGTAGTGGAAAGTTTTAAGGTTTTAAAGTTTGGATATAGAAGTAGTTGCAGAAATGGCAAAACGTTTCAAGGTGTAACAAGTAGCTTTGTGTGTCATTATATGGTTGGTTAAGAAAGTCCACACTGTAGCAAAAACATATCAGACAAATTAATTAGGGATTGGTGTGAAAGTAAACACAATCTGTGTGTTAGGATTTTATTGTCTAATAAACTTTTACATCCCCTTGTAACCTGTGCTCTTGTGACCACTGACCATGGACACCTGACCTGTAACTCATGCATTTCTCACTCCTTCATGAGACTGAGGCAATAAACCATGCTTTAAACATCTCTTGGTTGTGGGGGTTTTATCTTCTTTCCTTCTGCTAGAGCCGGGATTAAACACTCGAGAGACGCAGTTTGTGTTTGGACTCAGATGTTTATTAATTTTTATCTACATTACAGTCTCACAAGCACTGAGTTCTGCATAACAAGGTGAAAAATGACTCTGTAACTCTCTACAAGGCCTTTTATAGATAAACTGTCCAATTATGAAATGACACCTAAATTATTTTTGCTTTTAACCCAATAAACAAACATCCTTGGCCTACAATGTGGAATTTTCTATCCAATTACAAAATTCCACCTAAACCATGAAGAAGAAGGTGAAAAAGAAAGACTCAACCTCAGCCCTAAAACCTCCATCTTGCTTTATATATAAATTACTGTATTCTAAAACCTTAAAACTCTAAGTTTTTCACCCTGTGCTATCACACACTTGTATCCAAACCCCACAGCCACAATCCCAGGGCTGTCACTCAATTTTGGGAGCCTTCTCCACAGCCTCAGGTCAATGCAGAGTTTGCTTGGGGGGTCAGAGCCTGTCAGCACAGAAATCTGGAATTCTCAGTGCCCAGGCTTCCAACACTCAGTGGTCCCATCTCTCCCACTTCTCCCAGGGCTTCTCCATCTGCTCATCCCCAGCCTGGATTGATCCCAAGGATTGCCCCAAGCCAGGGGCAGCCCCAGCCCTTGGTGTTGTTGAACCTCAGGAGATTCCTGTGGGACACTTCTGGAGCTTGTCCAGGTCCCTCTGGGCAGCCCCATGGTTCACATGAGACATTTCCCCTTCCAGAGTTCCACATCTCCTGTTGGGAATGGAGCAGCTTTAGCAGGAATTGTTTGGGAGAGAACAGAACTAGCTTTGATTCCTCTCCATTGTGTTAAAAAGTGGTTGTTATAAAAAATTCCAGTGCCTGCTGCAGATTCCTCACTGTCCAGCAGGGAATACAATCCTTGGAAACGTGGATGGGAGATACATTTGGGACTGATTAGAAGTGGTTGAAAGGTTTCCTATTTGTTCCTAGAAAATCACTGTGGATTAGAGCAGCAAATCAGAAAGAAAAATTTAAAAAAAAACACCAAAAAACAACTAAACTCCCTCCACAAAACCAAAACCAGGCTTCAGAAAGCTCCTAAAAATGGCTGTGTTTTACACAAAGAGGGATTTTATTTAATCAAAAATGAAAACTCTTGGTGGTTTAATATCCTAAAATTAAACATTGGGCTTCATGAAATTGCGACAGAAGAAAAATGACAGCAATATTTTTACTACAGCAAGTGGAAAAAATAGAGAGAGCTGACACTCTCAAAAAGTATTTGCATAGTGCAATTTCTTCAATTCACTGAGTCTTAAGGAGAAAATAGGAAAAAAAAAATCTAATGAAAACCAAATCATAAATCTAGGCCTAGATGGTGGACAAGGCTATTACATCATGTCTGGATGAATCCCTGCATGTAAAATGCATCTGTGACATGAAATTAAAGCTGCAGGAATGCTTGGGACAAATTGCAACACAGAAGAATTTGGAGTAATGTGGGCCAGAATTTTAATCAAATAAATAAAGTGTGCAAATGCCTTAAAATCCTTTTGACTGGAGCCTGATTTAAAACCAGTTTGGATCACTAGGAAGGTAACAGTGGATTTTGTGGCAGGGAATAGGATACCAGGATGGAGGTTTGAAGCAGTATTAATCCTAAATTTGGGTTACATTCCCTTTTCAGATCTTTTTCTCACACAGTAACTCAGATGTGCCCTCTTAAAGCTACTCATTGTCATTGCTGAAATCTATTTTTCTCTTTTAGCTGAGGACACTTGTGAGATTTGCTGGGACATTGACACCACAGGAGGGACACAACAAAAGACAAAACACAAATCCTTCTTTTTTCCACTGGCCTTGCAGAGATGTGACAAGGTGAATTTCTAGGTTTTGTCCAAATGCAAAGTGAGTATTTCATGACCACCCTGGGGATCTGAAGGGCAGGGTTCATCCAGAAGCATATTTTACAGACTCTCATTGGATCAGAGAGCTTTGCAAATTATCATTTCCCTTCCCTGCAGCTTGCAGAAACAGTTGGTGACAAGAATTGATAATAAACTGGGCCAACATCCATCCATTTCCTTAAAATGATGTTACAGCATTTTATGCCAATTTAATAGGAAAACATTAAAGCAACAGCAAGTTTTATAGAACATTAATTTTTTCTGGAATAGGAAGCAACTCTGGCTTTGTTGCATAATGCTTAAATGGGTAATTTGGGAAAAACTTCATCAGCACCAGACTAAATGAGACAGCTGATGCTTTCCTAGTGCCTCTCATATTTCCTAAGTTTGCTGCCTGTCAGCCTTTCAGGTTTCTGTATTTACCAGCAATTTTATCTCATTGTGGTAGAACAATTTACTTCAGGTAGTCATATCTGTCTCTCAGCCACTCTTCCTTTTTCCCTCTGTGTCTTCCTCCACACTCAAAATAAAAGATTCCAACTTTGATATGGTTAAATCAGCCACAAAATCAGTTGTTACAACTCCCACACTGCTGCCTGTAACCCTTGATATTTAACTCTTCCTGAACACTCAAGCAGTGAAAAAAATAATATATTCCTATTTTAAATATGGGGTGAGGAAAATACTGAGGTTGCAAAATTAGTCCTCATGTGCAAGGAAACAACAGAGCTGCTGTTTTCTGTGTAATTCCAATTAAGCTTTTCTGTGCGCCTGGGTGATGATAATTACCTGGGCAGATATTCCTTTCTTCCCCAGGGGATCCCAATTTCATTCCACATATAGAGAGAAAGACAATGACCCAAAAGGTTTCTCTGTGATTTTTGACTGAGTTTACTCAATTTTTTTGAGGTTTTTCTACTAATTTTTTTTTTTTGAGTTTATTCAACCAGCTTTCATTGAAAAATTTTAATCTGGTCTCTGGCCCAGCCCACCCTGCAAAATCATGACTGAAGACTGAGTTTTTGCCTTTCTGAGTGGTTTATGTGTGGGGCTCATGGCAATTGTGTGAAAATCTCTCTCCAGCAGGAGAAAACAGCCCTCAGAGCACTCTGAGCATTGTCTGTGCTTTACACATGAACATCTGGGACAAATAATTCCTTGGAGGGGTTTTCCTCTCTCCTCTGCCTAAACAGGCAGCAGATTTCACAAGTATCATTTGTGGTAGCCTAATATTAGGCAAGATTTATTGATCTGACCACGCCATGGTGCAAGTTCTGTGATGTGCACAGGGAGAAGTAACAGCTCTCCTGGGCAACCCTTTAGAAAAAGAGAGAAAAAAAAACACCTCTCTTCAGACTCTCCCCATTCTCATTCAATGCTCAGCTCTCAATTTTGTCTGCCAGAGAAGTTTCCCCCTTGCCAAAATGCCCTTTACCACCCACCCCATGCACGATCAGGATCAGGATCTGATTCTCCCTTTGTGTCTGCTCAGTCACTGCCAAACCCTCAGAACTCCAAAATCAGTCAAATACGGATTAAGATGTGAAATTCCAGGTCCCAGCTGCAGCACCAGTAATACCTGAGGATGTCAATCACTGGCACAGCCCTGCAGATCTGCCAAGGAATTTCCTTTCATCATGGTCCCCACTAAAGCATTTAAGCCACCTGCTTTAAATCCACTTACTTAATGTTGTACTTTAGAGGACCGTGACACTTAGCTGCTGTCACAAATTCATTTCAAACCCTTGCCCTGGAATAACTGGGTGGGAAGGATTTAGAGCTGCCAACAGCAAGAGCTGAGGTGGTGCTTGTGCCCCACAGGGTCAAAATACAGGAGAAGGATGAAGGGACATCAGTTAAATGTAGGATTCTGTCTCTAAAAATGACAGATTTCTACCCTTTTCACAGAATCAGGCTGGAAAAGATCTCCAAGGTCATCAAGTCCAACCTCATACCTGTCTCTACATCAAATGATAAGATCATGCCTTTTTCTCAGCCTTGCAAGAGGGCAGAATCCTCCAGAACCTGTGGCAGCATTTGCAATATTTTGCAGATCAACAAGTCTGGCATTTGAGCAGGGGAGGGCAGAAAAAAAAATGACATTGTCATGAATTACTCAGGTAGAGCTTTCCAGATGCTGCCTTCAGTTGCTATCATTTACTTTTTGGCTGAAATCCACTGTTGTGCAACTCGCTGTGAAAATCCTGAGTACTCCTGGAGCATGTAAGCCTGGAGGGTAACTGGGGAGGAGACATTGTGCTTGTACTCTACACAACAGCAAATGTCATCCCATGGGCATTGTCTGCTGTGCCTTGAATGTTCAAAACAGATGGTAACAGAACCCTTTTTCTAGCAGTCTTCTCTGGATTTCAGTGAAAGGACAAAAATATTATTTCTCTTTGGCTGAGAACACTAACAAACAGCAGAAACACTTCTTATGCTAATCCACCACTGTCCTTGTTATCATAATCCTGATTTGAAATGAGGTGTCAGGTGATACAGAACTTTAAAATTACTCTTTACAAGGAAAACTTCACCTTTTATTCCTGTTGCCTCTCTTATAGCTGATGTTTTCTGCAGCAGACCCACTGCAAAAGATGGGAAAACACGTGAGAAGTAAACCTTCATACCTGAATGAAAGTGATAGATTAATAAGTGGTGGATAGGTCCTATCTGGTTTCTATTTTAGAATCAGGCTATCTGTAAGATATATATCTATATATCTATACTATCCATGATAATATAATTGTATTTTCAGAGCAGGAAAGGCCTCAGCAACAAAAGAAGAAAAATAAAACAACTCAGGCTGTAGCTGAGGCCGCATTTTACACCTCACTCAACATCAGGAAAACAAAGATTTGGTTGATTTGGGAAGAAGACAGGATAGAGCACACAAAGTCCAGCACATAGCAATGAACAAAGGGCCTACATTGAGTGGAAAATCTGACAAAACTGGCAAATCTGAGTAGATTTCCACGTGCTGTCCATTGTAAGGAGATGCCTGCGTGCTGGAGAGCTGCAGGATCGCTGGCACGATTTGGAGGAGGGGCGTGACTGCTGAATCCTGTACCTGATCACTTAAAATACATCACAAGTCCTTGGTGTTTTGCTGTGCTTGGCAGAGATTCATGGATGGATACAGCAAACCCTGGCCCAGCATCTCTGCCTTGTGGAGCAGTGGCTTTGCTGGCTTTCAACCTGTTCAACTCAGGGCAAGAAAACAAAAATTCACTTTTGGGAAACTCTGTTTTCCCTCTCTGACCCTGGTGTGTGGCACTGAGAGCATCAGAGAACACTTTTCTTCAAGAATATGAGAAATCAGTCATGTCAACTCACTTGTTCCAGTGATCTTCCCTGTGTTTGTGCTGCATGGAGCAGTGTGAGCAACTTCAAATTCCAGACAGAGAAGGGCTTGAAATTTTCTCTGTAATTTTCTCTACGTCCACTCAGAACAAAAGGAACAAAAATGCCTCTCAAGGCCTAGGATGAAAATATAAAATCTCTCCTTCTATATTGTACCAGGACTGAATTCAAAGTGCTTTTTTTTATTAATTTACCTGAAGGAGACATGATACAGTTTCACTGACAAATTCTGATATTCTCTTTTAATTAATCATAGATGAGTTTCAGCAGCCAAATGTGAATTTAGTCTTTTTCCTCCTGATATTTACATCCACGAGTGCTTGCTTAACAGAGATTTCTTATAGAATGGTGCAAAGCTCCTTGTGAAAACCATTGAGCAAAACCATTTTGGCAGGAAGAAAGTTAAATACAGAGGTGTGGCCAGGGGCAGTGCTCCTGGTCGGAATGAATCCGTGCCAGAGTTGCTGCACAGTTCCTGTGCAATGCCCTTCTTCCCTCAGTTATCTTCCCTATTAAAAAAAAAAGGACAAAACCAAACTCAAGTAGAAAAAGCAATCAGTGTTCCAAAGCCCAGGAAACAAGGGAAACACTTCACACAAACCTGTGAGAGGAGGGAAAACTGCTCCTGCTCTTTTGCAGAGGAAGGGAGGAAAGCTTTTCTTTCCCTCCCACTCTCTCCTCCCTGCCCCTCTGAGGACTACAACATATTTACTCACAGGAAATGTTCTGCAAGGCTTAGGTGGAGAATATTTGCTCAATATTTGGCTCCTGGAGAGCACCATGCAGGAATCAGCATTCTGTGGCAAAGCTGACTGTAAATGTTACCCAAAACCCAAAAACTTGGGGATGGGATGTGACTCACAAGCCTGTAATGATAGCCCTGGAAATTCTGCTGCTTTCAAACACCAGCATCAGATGCCAGATCCAGATTAATAATTGCAACCCAGTTTTAGTGAGCACAGAAACTCAGAGTGACTCGTGTGTGCAAGTGGAGGAATCAAGAGTCAGCATTGCCATAAGATGTCCCCAAAATAATCCCAAATCATTAAGATTTTGTGATCACTTCCCACCAAGCATAAGCAATTCCCAGAGTTAAAACAAATGTTACACAAACAAACAAATGTTGAGCTTTTGGTTGTTTTTTTTGGTGGGTTTTTTTTTTGGTTTTTTTTTAAGATGTAATGATGGGTTGTTCACAAACACATTCAGGCTGTGCTAGAGGATACTGGCTGAGAATATAAAATATGTTGCTTATTTACATAAGGAGACATCTTTAGCTTGAATTTTAAACCCATTTAAGTCAGTGATAGCTGCCAATTTTAGAAAGAGTCCAGTCAGGCCTTGCCAGAGAAGCAAATATTGCCCTGCCTGGGATACCAAGAAACAATAAGAATTTGATATTCATCTGCTGCTCTCCTTTTCTCTTACATGTGCATTGCAGGCAGGAAAAGAAAGGTAACTTGAGTTTACTCAACCAGCTTTCATTGAAAAAGCCACATTTGCATAAATCACATCCTGTTTTGCAGGGGAAACACAGGAGAAACACAAAGCACACACGAGTTGCCATCCTGTATCAGCTGTTGTGGGAAGGGCTCTTACCCTGTGATAGATAACCTGTTTCTCTGTGCCCTCTATAATAAGAAATAAGAATTAATAAGAAATAAGAAAATAAAAATTAAAAATTAAAAGTTAAAAATTAAGAAATAAAAATTCAAAATTAAAAATTAGAAAGAAATCAGAAATAAGAATAATTAACCACACCTGAGCTTAATGTGGTGTAAAATCTCTCTTCAGCTCCTCCACCTCTGCTCAAATGCAGTTATTTAATACAAACACAAAGGGTGTTCCTGTATGAAATATAATGGTGAGTTTGGAGGGGCTGGGATGGGCTCTGTAAGCAGGAATCACACCCCACCAGCTGTACAGGGTGTTGCAGCAGGTAATTTGTATTTCACAACAATGAAAGAAACATGATTTTTGCAGCTCTTTATGGAAATACTTCAGTGTCCCCACATCTCCATCAGGAATAAATAAGAGAAATTTGAAAATAAGAGAAATTTGTTTGTTTTGCTCACTGTCATTTTCTGCTGCTGCTTCGTGATAAATGGGAATTAAATCCCGAGCAGCCAACTTTTCCAGCATGGAGCCATTTGAGTGACTTCTTACACTACTGATTGACAACACCAATATTTAGGGTTTTTTAGTTTGTCAGCCTATCTTACAGCATCTACCCACTGTCTTGAAAAATACACTACAAGAAATCTTGTTGCTGCAGTTATTCAGCCTTGGGGTGACTTAATTGTGGCTTCCCAATACCTGAAGGAGCTGACAAGAAACATGGAAAGAACTCTTTCCAAGGGGTGGAGTGGACAAGGGGGAATGACTTCAACCTGCCAGAGGGCAGGGCTGGCTGGGATCTGGGGCAGGAATTGTTCCCTGGCAGGGTGGGCAGGCCCTGGAATAGAATTCCCAGAGCAGCTGTGGCTGCCCCTGGATCCCTGGCAGTGCCCAAGGCCAGCTTGGACATTGGGGCTTGGAGCAGCCTGGGACACTGGGAGCTGTCCCTGCCCATGGCTGGGGTGGAATTGGATGAGCTTTGAGGTCCCTTCCAACCCAAACCATTCCATGATTTTATGATTCAGAGAGAAGTTCAAGACTAAAGTCTCCAAAAAATAATTTTATCTCTGTGGTGGTAGATGGGGCTAAGAAACAAGCATGGACTGATCATGAACATGAACTGAACAGGAACAGGTGAACCAGTTTTATAACTAAAACTATCCAGACACAAAATTATCCAAATAATTATAAGTATAGAATTGCTAAATTGCTAATTTTCCCCTAGGAAAGAATGCCCCAAAATGCAGTTCTGTAGATTTTGGGGATGCAGGTCGAGTGTGCAATGATGAGGGTAAAGGCCACTTTGCTTGCTGCTGGGTAAAACACCATTTGATTGGACACCTCGGTGCTGAGACAAGGCCCAGATTTAGGATTTAGCCAGCATTTCCAAACAAACATGCAAAATAGTCCTTTTATAGCTTCATTCTGATAAGGCTTGGCTCTCCTAATCAGTCTCATTGTTGGAGTGGCACTTAAAAGGAGCTGGAGCTGGCAATCTAACAATAGCAAGACCCAGATAGGTCATTGAATCACCAACTTTCTGTGAGTCACCCTCAGAACAGCATAAATTACCTAAGGTAACGTTTGTTAAACCATTTGCTTTCGACAGGGAGGCATATGCTGCACTGCTGGTTCATTAGGAGGTGTTTTAATTGTTAGACTTGAGTCTGGCGTCTGCACATTGCCTTTTCCCAGCTCGTGCTCTGTTGAATCGGCTGAGCAGGGTAGCAGGACTTCTCCCAGTGATCAGCTCTCAGCCCAAGGGTTGGTTATTTTTGAAATAAATCCTGTCTCCAGTCTTCTAATCCTATGCACAGACATAGGGCTCTTTGTTTTCCTCTCTGCTGGGGAATAAAAAAAAAAATGCTATATTTAGTTCGGAGGATGGTTTTGCATAGAACCGAGACAAAAGGTGCTACAGTTTTCAAACTCGTTTTTCTTTAGTGGGTTGGTGGAAAAGCTACATTGCTTTTGAGCTGTTTTAACTGTAGACTGGGGTTTTTTTTAATTAAAATGTTAAGGGCTGGACTCTGGAGGCACAGATGGCAGCTGAGTCCCACAGAAAATGAGCAGGATTCAGGTGTTCTATTCCCCTACAAGACATTAAACATTTCCCACTACGCCTTCCCATTAAGCACTAAAAAAAAAATCCATTTTGTTTTCTGAATTTTATTTTCCTACCTTAGTCTTCTCTCACAAAATTAGTTGAAAACGTTGCTCCAAGTGTTAGAGATTTTTTCATGGAAATGGTAAAAGGGAAAAAATCTGCAAAGGTTTTATATACAGCTGGTGTACAGCTTGTGATAAAACTTTTGAGGGATATCTAACATATGGATAAGGGTCATCCCTGGAATTTTTTTATCTTCCTAGTTCCAAGCCTTTTTGATTTCCCCTGCATGTGGGAATTGGCTCCCTCAGGAGATCCTTAGAGTCCAAACTCCCCTCCAAGACCAGGGAAATTCCAAGCACCTCAGACTTCCCACTCTGAACTCAGCAGATTCCAGAAAACAAACTTTAATTAAAACTTTAATTTTAATCTGTATTCATCCCTACATTCCCAGCCACATCCCAGAGCACAACTGTTTATCCTCCTCCACGTGGGATATTTGTAACACCTTTGGTAATTCTGCAAAGAGATTTTCTACTAAATTTGAGCAGGAAATAAAAATATCTTTTGCTCTGCTTTGCAGGGACGCTGGGCTTTTGTTCCAAATGCACTTTTTACCCCTTGTACATCCCTCTTTTCCTCAATAAATCAGTGCAGTTCTGGCTGCCTTGCTCATGGGGGGAGACAGAGGAGAAGGAATTTGTCCACCTTGATTTAATTTCCTCTCTGAAGTGGAGCATATTTTGATTAAGGGAGCCATGAGGAGACATTCTCTACTGGGACTCAATATTTGAAATTTAATTTCCTTCTCACTGAGCTGGAACCCAAATTGTTGGAATCAACAGACAGAACAGCTGACCAGGTGATGAAAGGACCTACCAGAAGGTGCTGGGAATGCAGTTTTCATTTGAAAATTCCTGCTAATTTGCCATGGCCCTTGTGACAAAGAGCTGCAGAATTTATTACACAGTGATTTTTAATTAAAACACACAAAGTCTATTTTTAAGATACCTAAGACAAGCTACCTGTGCACAGTAAATTGTGCAGCAGTGCAGGAATATGAAAATTTCACATTTGGGGGTTTAAATTTCATTTATTGTTATAAAGCAGAGTTTTGGAGCCACAGTTGCCCCTAATTGAAAATAGGGAAGTATTTTGACTGTGCAATGGACACACAAAACCCTCTTTTATTTTGATTTAGCCCACAAAGCTACACTTCCCTTCTTCCCCTCCTTCTATGGCAGCTGTTACTTAATGAAGTTAATTAGTAATTAGTGAGTTATGCTTGACAATGACAAATATTGGGAGCTTTCATGTCCAGATTCTGGAAGTAATTTGCACAGTTAGTGGAATAAAAATTTGTTTTTCAAGTCTTAATCAAATAAACAATGTAAGATGTGTAAATTTTTTTATTCGATGAAATAATTTTACACTTCAGTATCAGGCCAGGGTGTAGTTATAAATCTTGTTGAATTCCATTTGTCTTAAGGGGATTTAAGGAAAACAAAAATACCTTTCAATAACTTAACAGGAAGTGTGACATCAGCATTATAATAAAGTTTCCTCAATTTTGCCCAAAATTTCAAGATTTGAAAAAGCAGAGGGTAAAAAAAGCAATAAAACTGTAAAATACGCAAGTAGAACAGGAGATATATTGAGTCAAGAATATAAAACTTGGTTATTTAAATAACTGAATGATAGGAATTTGTGTGGATACTCATCTTTTAACACCTAAATGAATCAGTAAATTAATATAAAGGAATGATAATTCCGAGCTTTCCCACATTTCCCACCAATGATTCTGTGACTTTATGACATTTTTCCCTTTGGCTGGTTTGTACATGAAGGAATTAATTGTGGGGTTTTTTCTTCCATTTCCCCTTTCTTCTAGCAGGGAAACTAAATGTAAAGGCAATTCTTGAACTGATTTTCCCTTAAGGTTCATAAAATAATAACAATACTCAGGACAGATCTTAAAGTACATCCACAACTTCTATGCTTATGTTTTGGGTTTTTTTTTTCTGGTTATGTGCATAGTAAAGGCACATATTGGACAATTGACTGTTCAATATCCTCTTTCATATGGCAAGGAAATGCAGCAAACAGACATAATCCTTGCAGTAATTCACATTAATGGTTGGCAGATGAATTGTGAATTACCACAGGCTGCAAATTGATGAATAATCAAAGACGAGCAATAAGCAAGCATAAAGCTTCTCATAAAATACTTTCTTCATTATCCTGAAGATCCCTCAGCTGTGTTAATAATTCAGGGGATTTTCCTAATAAATGAAATGTAGTAAATTTGGTAGCAAATCCCACAGTCCAAATAATAAGACCTCACTGCAATGTCTCACTCAGTATATTTTTAAAAACTGCCAGATTCTTGCTGAGCACCATAAAATGCTCAAATAACGAGCCAGTTTCACTTGCATTTTAAAAACTTTCCTCCTTTTTTCCCTAAAAAAAAAAACCCAAAATTGCTCCAAAATCATCTCCAGAATAACATTGTCCTCTCAAAAATGAATAGGTGAGCCCAGAAGGCAAACCTGGGAATTGTAAAAGAAGCCTTTACAATTTAAAAAAATAAAGATAATATAAAGGCCAGGTCAGTCTATCATGCTGCTGACTTTTGAAGGGTTAGAATTGGGTTTTTTTTTAATCACACACTGGAAAACCCTTGGCCTCTCTGAGGTTTTCACATTTCCCCACTGCACAGAAATTAAAGTTCTTCCTTTTACTTTGTTAAGCATTCATTTTTTTTTTAAATTTTTCCACCTATCACCTCAGAAGCCTCAAGCTCTGCCTCTCACTACTCTGACCTGCCTTTATTAAAACCAGATTCAAAGATTTTAAAGATTTCAATTGGCTTTTTGGAAAACCCTGGGTGTGAGTGCACATTCATAAAATAGGGGTTCCACTACTGATCAAAAAGATTAAAGAGAAAAAAAAAAAAAAAAGGTTATTCCAGGCTTTGCACTTTAAGTCTTAAGAAA
>WEIU01005658.1:347156-371670 GCA_013389925.1 Aegithalos caudatus | reverse complement strand
CTGGGCAGTGCATCCTGAGCTTCCACTTTGGGAATATTGAATTGAGAGACCCAGCAAAGCACCATAACCTGCTGCATAAACTCTGGGCCACCACTTCTGATCACCAAGGCAAGGAAACTTTGCTTTGAGTGGAAATTCTTTGCAGGAAGATCTCAACTACTGCCTGCACATCTTGACTTTGCCAGTCTCTCCATGTCAGCAAAGATCCCATATAATTATGAGCTCAAGCAATTTCTTCCCTGCCTAAAAATACTCTGATATTCCCACCTTCTGGGAAGAAATAGTTCTGCTGGAAGCTTGCACTGTTAAAACTGTGATTTTAATTAGCCCTCCGAAGTTTTGAACTGAATAAATTATTGTTATCCACAGGAAACGTTGAACATATATTTCTGTTTACTGGGATAATTAATTTAATCCCCTTCACCCCCTCTCTCCCCCCTCTTCTGCCTTCCCCACACTTGAAGGCTGTACAAACTGCTGTGAGAATACTTCTGCCTGAGAGGATGGCCAAGAAATCCTCCAGAACAATCCCTGTGCCAGGGACAACTCATTGAAAGCTTTCACTAGAGCAGGAGAAATGGCAAACAACAATTTTTCAATATGCATGAGGCACTAAACAGCAGGCAGTGAAGGCTGTAGGTGGGTTGAGACAGAAAAGGGCTACAGCATCACTCATCTCCTCCTCAGGTAGATATTTCAAATGGATTTTAAACAATTCCCTTCTAGGAAAAAAAGTGCAGCTGTCTGCACTGACTCCACGGAGTCCCAGGTGAATTTTCCAGCTGCAGATGCCTGGTTGGGATCTGTCTGAAGTTAAAGTGAGGGAAATCCCACCCTGAGGGCTTACATGACTGCTGGATAAAATAATTGCAGCAGCCTCCCTCGGAAGAGTTTACAAAACCAAAGAAAGGATTGTGACTCTGAGCTCTTAAGGGATGCAACTCCTTGGAAAAGCTCCAGGATTCATCCATTTAAATTTTCAGGATTCAAACTCTGTTGTGAAATCACAGACCTGTTGTTAGTGGCTGGAGGTGCCCTGTTCCTTCACTGATGTCCCTTCCATGAGGAGCAATGCTCTGCCCCATCTCTCTGCCAAAGACATTTGTTTTCCCAATAGTTAATTCTCCTTTTTCCCTTGGACAAGGTGCTCCTTTCCTCTCCAAATGATCTATTTTTCCATCCCCCAACCCAATTAATTGAGCTGCTCCTCACCAAATTTTCTGTCTCTGCTGATCCTCCAGCTTTTTCTCTCATATTTCCATAACCATTTGGAGGTACAAGAAGGCCTCTGAGTGATTTGGAGCTTTCTGGATTTCAAATTTCTTCGACACCAGACCACACCTTGCAGCTTTTGAAACTCAGGCAAGCTTGGTGCCAGGGCAGCTGCTCTCTGTGAGGGTCTGAGCAGCTCCTGCCCAAGTGAAACTGTGCTGAAAACTTCTAAAATGCCAGATTGTAACTGCAGGACTGAGAGATCTCCTTCACAAGGCACCTGGTACCCACCACCTTCATGGGATCACAGAATGATTTAGGAAAAAAGCTCCAAGGTCACTGAGTCCCAGCTGTGCCCCATGGCCACCTTGTCACCCTGAGTGCCACCTCCAGGTGCCACCTGCAGGGATGGGCACTCCAAAGCTCCCTGGGCAGTTCCAAGGCCTGAGCCCCCTTTCCATGGGGAAATTCCTGCTGCTGGCCAAGCTGAGCCTCCCCTGGGCCAGCCTGAGCCCCTTCCCTCTCCTCCTGTCCCTGTTCCCTGGGAGCAGAGCCCGACCCCCCCGGCTGTCCCCTCCTGGCAGGGACTTGTGCAGAGCCACAAGGGCCCCCAGGAGCCTCCTTTTCTCCAGGCTCAGCCCCTTCCCAGCTCCCTCAGCCCCTTCCCAGCTCCCTCAGCCCCTTCCCAGCTCCCTCAGCCCCTTCCCAGCTCCCTGCCCTGCCCTGGACACGCTCCAGCCCCTCCAGGGCTCTCCTGCAGGAGCCAGGACTGGACACAGCCCTGGAGCACACAGGGACAATCCCTGCCCTGCTCCTGCTGCACACACAATTCCTCAGCCAGCCCAGGTGCCAGGGGCCTCTTGCTCACCTGAGCAAACATTGGCTTTCCTCTTGTTGGTACAAGTTTGAACAATGTACCCACCTTTTAAAAAATGTCCTTTTTTTTTCTCCTTTCACATTCCCTAGGCCTTAATGCAGTTATTTTTAACAGCTTCCCCAAGCAAATCCCAAAATACGTATTTCGAAATCTCTTGATTTTTCCATAAATGACAATGCACGCTGTGATTGAATATGAAATAGGCTTCGAAACGAATGCTGTGATGAATTCCTTTTCTTGCCTCAGGCTTTGGTACCTGCAGGTACCAAACATTTAAATACCAAGCTGCTGAAATCCCTGGTTAGAGCCTTTCCATGTCAGCTCCACTATAAATATTAGGCTTTTGCTGATGCTAAATAGTCTAAACCCTGAGTCAGCTATCAAAACTCTGCAGCTCATAAGGGATCAGGCTGTGCTTAGGATCTCAAGATTTGTATCTGAGTTGACTTCCAGCTCACATTAAGTAAATATATTCTCAGCTCTGCCCATCATGCTCTGTTCAGAGGCAGAGATGAACCTGTGCAGTAACTTTAGCTTTGTTCCTCATCTGGCTTATTTACTGTTGCTAGGTAAAGCCATTTCCTGGAAGACTGAGTGAAAAATCACCCCTCCAATTCCTAAGGAACGAATCCTGCACACAGGGGAATTGCAGAGGGACGGGATGAGTCAGGGGAGCAGTGTGAAAATCTGCTGCAGCTGTGCCAGCAATGGATGATGTTGTTCCCAGGCCAGCAGAGAATTTTTGTCAATGCTGTTCTCTTCTTCAAAAGATTGGCAAGTTTTGGTTCAGTGATCTTAAAAAAAAAAGGTGGCTGAGGGCACCCCTCTGTCACAGATTAACATCCTCAGTTGAAACCCAGGTGGTGAACAACTTATCCCTGCAAACATAAATGGTCCCTCCAAGTAACAGCTGCCAGGGAAGCATAGAAAAGATGGATTTTTGCTTTTATTTGTCCAGGGGACCAAAAAAAAAAAAGGGGGCACAGATTCTAGGTCTGGTCCTCATGGACCCAAAACAGGTTCTGAATCACCACATCCCCAGCTGAAGCTGAAAAAGAATTTCATACCACCAAGACAAGAATTTCCATGCCAACCTTTCAACTTCTACATTTGCAAGCTTGAGGAAAAAATAAAACCCAAGAAGAAAAGCAATCCTGTTTGTAGCCAAGTTAACGAATCCTACCATGCATCTTTCATTTACATTTGGTGATGTGAAGTTTAAAAAATACATCAACTTCAATTATCCTGCAGGCAATATGGACACATAGGAATCCTACTCCCACACAACTCATTTGGAGGCCAGCAATATTTATGACTAAAAAAAAAAAACAAAACAACCAACCTTAGCAGAATTTAAACAAACACAGGCTTTTCTGGGTGAGACTTCACATCTATTTTTGTTTTCTGATAAATTAACCTCAGCAGCAACAAGAGATTCAGTGAGCTGAGGGCTCAGCTGTTGGAAATGAAGCCCACGGACTAAAGCAATTTCAACGACCTAAACTTGTGGCTCTGGGAGGTAATTCCTTCAAATCAAGAACCACTTTGTATTTGATAGATATTGCCAGGTATAATCTACCAAAATGAGACATCTGTATTTTGAGAAATCAAATTTCTTCTTACTAAAGAGAGCACTTCTCTTTTCAGGTCAGGATTTTATAGCATTTACTCGAAGCATTGTTTCTTTTGCCACCTTAGTATCTTCTGTGAGTCCATTAAAGAGGAAAAATCACCACCACTGCAGTATGAAAAAAATCCTGCTCAGGCTTTCACCTTTCCTAGGGAAGAAAAAAATGGTCATGGATCCAAAATTCCCTTTACTTAGTAGAAAAATGATATTTTTATTTCCAGGAAAGCTTCCTATATTGTGTGGATACCCAGTCACATGAAGAAAAATCACCACTGTTCTTGTTTTTCTCGACATATCCACCTCTCATAAAATAATATTAAAATCAGGGACCTCCAAGTGAACTTTAATATGATTTTAAAAGATTAATTAGTTAACAAATGACCAAAAATCCCATCCCAATATTCTTTCTCATTATTTATTCTTTAGTTAAAAGATTTTGCTCTCAGTAGCAGTCAGGAACAAGGAAAACAAAGCAGATTTTTTTTTTTTTTAACAGAATCTCAGTCATAACCTGATAGATAAAAACTTAAAGTGATGTGCACAATTTCAGTCTCTTTTAGCCTGGAAATCTGTTCCCTCACAAATAAAAATTCCAGGATGGATTTGACCATGACCCTTCCCACTAAATACTTGGAGCTGTGTGATTTATCACTGCATAAAATGCATTGAAGATCTGAATCAAAGAACATAACTTATGTGTTCTTCACATAAGCTAATAAAATATGTGCACTTATAAATGTATATATAAATATTTTATGTATTTAAATACATATAAAGAAATCAGAGGTTTGAATAAATATAGGGAGTGAATGTAGGTCTTCCTTATCATGTTTAGGTAGAGGTAAATATGTACAAATATTTGTGCATATTTGCATGGAAAAAACAATCCTGTTAATTTGTTGGATGTCCAGCTTCTCTCTTAATCTTGTATTTTCATCATGTTCCTTTTTTTTTTTTTATCTGAAAAAGCTGTGCTCAAATTAAATAAATATATGGAAATAGAACTATAGAATGGTTTGGATGGAAGGAACCTTAAAGTTCATCCAGTTGCAAGCAGGGACATTTTCCAGTAGACCAGGTGGCTCCAAGCAAGGTATAGAAAATCCTCTGGAAATACAGAATCCAGTCTGATACAACATGGGGAAAATCTCTTTGGAATAACAACAGAAAAATCTCTCGGGGCTTTAAAATCTCTCATATGCTTTTTTAATATGTTTGAAAGCATAAAGAACAAGATGAAAGTGTACCCAGCACAAGCTGCAGGAATATCTGTGTACAGTAATTGTTTGATTACTGAGGGACATGAGGCAGAACACGATGCTGCAAATCCCAGCACTCAGAAAAATCCCCGTGAAGCCCAAAATGTTTTGATCAATACCTTCCACCAGCTCCTTCTCCTGATGAAAATACCTTCCTCCAAGCTTTCCCACTTCTGTAGGAAATAATTCCACCTGTGTTTTGATGCAGTGTCACGTGTCAGGGACGATGCCCAGCAGATACATCGTTAAAATTAATGGATTAAAATTAAAAAGAGCGTAGGAGGAAGGTCAAGAAGCTGCATTTCAGGAGTGGTGCTGAAAAGTCCCTTTTGGTTCATCCTTTATGCCTTCAATGAGCACTGCCTCACATTTTTAAGAGATGCACACACTGTGAAAACTGCAGAGATATTTTTATGGGCCTAATGAAAAGTATTATTAGTTTACATCCTAATCTTTACTAAGTATTTTAGGAACACAATCTAATGAATAGCAGAGACGGCTGTGTTTTCACACCATAATTGCATTATGTGTAATTCAACCCCGTTGTCTCCTCACCAGATGGTGCCCTGGTAGAATTTAGTGGGTATATAAATGATGGATTTGGACTGAAATAAAATCAACCTTCGCTTGTGAAGTGTGTTTTACATTCCAGCACTGATTTCAGGACAAAACCCTGGAGTGCAAAAGCTGGAAAATCAGCGGAGGGAAATAACAAAGGAGTATTACAAATGAATCATTGCAATTCAGGCTCTTCATACAAGACACTTTTCTGCCTGCTCAGCTATCACTGATGTGGAGATATAAAATTACTATTTATGAAATTTGTGGAGGGCACAATAGCTGGCAAATAACATCGAGGACTGAGCAGTTAGACAAAGCCACCTGATTTGCATGTTGAGCTGAACATATTGAGGTTTTCTGCAGGTAAAGAGTGGAAAAAGCAAAGCTGAAGGAGCAAAACTTGTATTGTTCTGCCAGGAAAACCTAGAGCTCAAGAACAGAGACTGTCAGAGTGTGTGCAACAGTCTCAAAGTCACAGGAGTCACAGAGCTCAACAAAAAATACATTAAAATTATAAATCTTTGTATTTCTGTGGGGAGAAGGAGGAAAAAAAATATGATTTTACAATGGCAGAGGCAAGAGTGATATGGGTTTGTTATGATCAGCTCCATGGTCCACATTCCAAAAGGAGAAAATTAAAAGTGGGAGAGTGCTACAGGAAAAATAAATTTACCCAATGGCTGGAAAAACAACTGCACTGTGTAAGGTGTGGGTATTTGGCTGTATCTTAGGTTGCAGTGCAAAACATGTAAACAAAAGTATGTATTCCATCACCAGCTGTTAACCCAGGTGTGGCAGTGTTCTTTATCCCTTCCAGGACCCCCCTCCCTGCAGGGATCTCTGCTGTTCTTTATCCCTTCCAGGACCCCTCCCTGCAGGGATCTCTGCTGTTCAGGGCCCAGCCAGGCTCACTGCAGGCCTGAGACAATTCCAGCATCCCAGGGGGAGATGCTGCAGCCAGGGGAGGAGCCCAGCATTCCCAGCTGGATCCAAGCTGGGATCCAGAGCAGCAGCACAGCCTGTGTGCCCTGCATTCCCAGAGGAGCCCAGAGCCATCCCAGCACCACTGCACCTTCAGAGGAAAACTTCCCCCTGCTCCAGGATCATTGCTCCAACAGAACCACCCCTGGCACTGCAGGAGGGCTGGGCTGGGCTGTGCCAGCACCAACAGCCTCAGGCTGGGCTCTCACTCTGCCAGGGGAATGGTTCTGTTTGGTTGCTTTTTCATTGTTAATATTCCTAGTAAAGAACTGTTCTTCCTATTCCCATCTCTCTGCCTGAGAGCCCCTTAATTTCAAATTTATAATAATTCAGAGGGAGAGGGTTTGCATTCTCCATTCCAAGGGAGGCTCCTGCCTTCCTTAGCAGACACCTCTCTTTCCAAGACAGACTGGACCATCTGTGTTTGATGCATGAAGAGATCCAACTAATATTTCTAAGTGTCTTGAGGAAGAGAAAATAATTGATAAGAAAGAAAACTTCAGTCTGGGTCTGCAAATGGGTCTTGTGAATGGTGTATAAATAAATTGGCAGCAGATTTAAGACATTTATTTTTAACGGAAGTGCGATCAGTCCTGTGTGAAAAGCAACGCGATGCCTTCCATTCACAAGAAGATGAGGGGAATTATTTGGAATAGATGCTTTGAGCAGTGGGGGTTTTTTTAAGCATGCAATATTCAATTTTTGGGTGACCTTTCTGAACCTTAAAATCTCAACATGGACCAAAAGTAACCAACATAATTCTCCTGGATTGAAATCAAGGCAAAGACATTGCTTATTTTAAGCAACTGGACTATATCACATTTGGATCCCTTAGATCCACAGAGATAGGAAATGTATTGAGTTTTCCCAATTTTACAAAGTTTAATATCCAGTTTTTCCATAAAAGTAAATATTTGGGAGTGTTTACAACATTTTCCTCCCTTATTTATTATTAACACAGCCACCTCCAGTGAAATCTCTGTAATTTGAACTACAAAAGGTGTTCACCACTGAGGCTGTTCATGGGAATTAGGATTTTTAGTGGGATGCAGCCCCAGATTCCCCTTAATTCCCTAAACACGACAAAGGCTGGAGGGTTTGGCTGTTAATCCTGGGGAATGACAGCGATAAAAAAAAAAAATAAAAAAGCCTGACTCATCTCCCCAGTCCATCCATGAAAGCCCCATCAGGCTGTTGTCCCTGGGAACAACAACACTGTGGGGGCTGTGCATGTGCAAATGAGCAGGAAAGCACAGCTGGCATTCCTAATTCCACCCAACCCAAGATCTCAGAAGGAGCTGAGTTAATTACACCGACTGCATCAAACCCAAATACTGAATTCCCACGTGAAAGATAAATAAATAAATCAATAATTCTGTTCCCTGTGTCATGTGGAAGTATTGAAACATTTACTTTCCATCTGGGTGCTCTCTAATTTTTCTTGTCACATATTCTAATTATGAATAATGCTCAGAGCCCAACACGTGTTTACACCTCTTCACTGTTCCAAAACCCTGCTGAGAGAGTACAACTTGTTTGCTCTCAACTTGTGATTTCAGAAGAAATAAACCCAATAATGATTCTGTAGCACAAAGGACATGGCCAAAATGTATTTTCTGTCAGCAGAAGGAATAAAATTGCTTTTTGAATATATGGTCTTTCTTTCTTGGTTTGCCACCACTGAGGAAAAACATAATTTTCCTCCCATATTGCAATTCAAGACAAACTCCATTCAGACAGCATGGAATCCTTATAATTCCAGCTTTAAATCCAGGCTGGAGGTGCTTTTGTTACAGTGAATGTGATGCACTGTAATTTTGACAACAGTGACAGTGAGAAAAGCTCTTTTCTAACAATCCTTACCACAGCATTTAATTGTTCCACAATGCAGAATGCAGAGCCTCCCCAGCACAAGAGGGGCTTGGAGAGCCTCGTGTGTGTGAGAAGAGGAATTCAAGGCTGCAGGGATGGAAGGAAAGGCTCAAAAGTTGTGGCACAGTGTTTATCAAATTCCATTGCTGGAATTCTGTTTATATGACATGAAACCCTGCGAGTAATTGACTCGTGAGGGGCTCTCATGTTACATGCAAAAAGTAATTAACAGAAAAAAAACCAGGCTGAACATAAATTCCTCCAGAATTCAAGTTGTGGAAATGCTGAACACAATTAACAGAGTTTATTTTTCTTACATTCATGCTTCGATTGATTTTAATTGTTTTCAATATATAAAACACCAATTTTTAATTTGTTTTGTTAATCGTATGCCAAGCAAGCTGTCCTATGAAGATACATGGAAAAGTAGGAGACAAAAATTCTGCAAGTACCTGTTATCAGCTGTGATATCTGTGCTGCTCTAAAAACAGTGCTGCATATCATAAATATATATTTACTTCTTTTCTCCAAGTCAGAAGTGCAATCCCAGAGTGAACAGAATCCTGACCTCCAAGTGACTCATTCCAGCTGCTGCTGGATCAGTTTTAGCCCCAGTCAGGGCTCGTTTGACCCTGAGAAACCCACACAGGTCTCTTTTAAAAAGCAGGAGGAGTCCCTGAGCTGGGCTGTTTGACTGTAGGACTTCATTTGTAACAACCCTGAGAAGTGAAATGATTCCATGGGTTACATTGCTCACATTTTTTCTCTCCGTGTGCCTTCCACCAGGCAGGGAGAAGCAGCCTCTTGTTTAGCACCTCTAAATAAAGATGCTGAATAAGTGACAGCTTATTTGTGAAATATTGTATCGTTTGGTACAACTACAGCTGGCACCAAAATCCCCTAAACATATGTGATTGTTTGCAAACGTGTCCAGTGAAGGTGAAAACAATAATATGCTTTGCCTTTAACCTTTTGCACCAGAAAATCTTGGATAAAAAGCAGAAAGTTTTGTGAGCTATGGGAATTTTTTTTTTAAATACTCTGCTTAAAATAGGCAGAGAAAATTTTATTATAAGCACGCACGTAAGCGGTTTTCACTTCAGAGCCTGTTTTGTAAGTGAGAGATGTTCATACAAGTGCTTGAGATCAGGGAATCATGGAATTATAGAGAGGTTTGGGGAAGAGGAAAGAGAAGGAGAAGGGTTTTTGGAAGGAGACCTTGAAGATCATCCAGTTCCAGGGTGGGATAGGGGCAGGGACACCTCCCACTGTCCCAGGCTGTCCCCAATGTCCAAGCTGGCCTTGGGCACTGCCAGGGATCCAGGGGCAGCCACAGCTGCTCTGGGAATTCCATCCCAGCCCCTGCCCACCCTGCCAGGGAACAATTCCTGCCCAAGATCCCATCTAACCCCTCTCTGTGTCACTTTGAGGCCATTCCCTGTGTCCTGGCACTGCATTTCCAGGGCTCCACCTCTGTGGTCACCCCAGAGTGGCTCCAGGGCTGAACTGAAATGCAAATTGCTAAACCATAAACAAAACCATTTGCCCTTAGAAACACATTCAGGGACAAATTAAGGGCAAACCCCCTTGGAAGGCTGGGCAGGGCACCCAAAGGTGCTCCTGCCTGAGGAGCAGAGGAGCTCCATGAGCTTTTCCCAAGCCATCCATCTGCAGCACATCCCACCTGCTGTCCCAGAGTTGTCACACAAGAGCCTAACACCCAGAAAATCAGGATTGTTGGCCTCTCCCACGTGGCTGCTCCAGTCACCTGCTGGCAGAGCAGATGGGATTTGTCTCCATCTCCAGCCTGTGCAGAACCACCTGCCTGACAAAGCCAGGCCTGAGGGGGCTCAGCACCATCTGAGGCTAAAGCTGAGCCTCAGCCTGCAGCATTGTGCAGGAGGTTTTCTTCTGGCTGAGTAATTCCTTTGCAAAAGGTGCAATTTTCCCATGGTCAGGCATCAAGTGAGTGGCAGAGCTGGAAACAGAACCCAGGAATCCCAGAGAATTCCAGAAGGGGTGAGACTGGGAAGGACCACAGGGCTCCAACCCCAAGCAGGGCCATCCTAGGGCACAAAGAATCCTAATTTATAACCAACAGGGCCAGAAAACCACCACAGGAGGGTGAAGGTGCCTCTGCCAGCCTTCAGGGGTAGAGTCTTGCTGACAAAGAGCAGGATTTCACTATTCAGGGTAAGAATTTGATTTCTAAACAAAGAGATTCTGAGAAAAAGTGACTTCAGACTCCCTCAATATTTGCACGTCTCCTGTCTCCGTGTCCCCAGCAGTTCAGCATGTCACCAGAGCTCTGCTGATTTTAGTGACTGGTTGCCAGAAAATGGAACAACCAGGAGAAAAAAAGGGGAGCTGGCTGTGCTGAGTAAGCTGCCATCATTCACTCACAGAGTAGACACAAGAGTCACAAGCACAGAAGGTGCACAAGTTCAGGCTGTCTCTCTCCATCTTCCAAGCCAGTGCTTTGTTTTTTTAACATTATTTGGACACCTCAAGTCTCAGCAGTAAGTCTGAAGTGGAAAACAGTCAGCATTTTCAGGGTGCAAAAGCCCAAAGCCATGTAGGAAACAAAATGTCTTCTACTGAAATAAAAGTGATGCTGCAAACTCCAGCAGCAGGAAATCAGAGTTGGAAGAACTTAGAGCTGGGTTTGAACCTAAAAAGTTGCAAAGAGAATCAAAGATGTAACTACTTATACAAACAGGAGGTGGGGATTTTATATGTCTGTATATCAGTATGCAAGTACATGCTGCAATTATAATTTTGTGTATATGAACATTTAATAACTTGTGCTATTCAGTTTATGTACATAAACCACATTTTAATACAGTACCATATTTTTATGACATCCCTATATTAAGCAGTTCCTTCTTTCTGTACCAGGAATAAGGCACAGATGAACTTCTGAACCCATTTGACTGCTGTTAGGTTAAAGGGAAAAAAACCACCTTATCAAGATCCCGTGGCCTGAGAAGTTACCCCCATCAACAATCAAGAGCATTTCAGAGATGATAAAATACTTCATAAATCTTCCCAAGGAACTGATAAAAAAAAATGAGCAAGGTCATAAATCCTTAGCATTTAACTCATCTCAACCCCACTGAAGAGACACTTTATCAAAGAGAGTTAAATATAGCCAACCAGTAAAAGGAATCAATATAAACCATAAAAGAGACGACCACAGAGAGGAAGGGGGAATTCTGACAGTTCACAAAAAGGAGACACAGAAAAGCAGGAACTGCAAAGTTCTGCTGAACTCCCCAGGCCAGGGAGAAGCTCTCTGTTAACAGGTTTTTATCCCCAGCTAATTAGGAGAGTTAATAGGTTTCTAGCAATGAATGTGAGTTGAAGAGCCCCATAAATTGACAACCAGTCTATTTTTTTTTCCCCTGCTGAGCGCAAACCGTGACACTCAGAGTAAGTCATGGATCTGTATCCAAATATTCCCTCATTAGCAGCAGCCATTAACCCTCAGCCAGGGGCCACTGAGGGCAGGCCTGGGGATTTATAACCTCACCAATTTACCCCCACCTCCCCTCAGAGCCAGGGCTTTCCAAAGGCTTCTGATAAAAGCTGGTTCCTGCTCATCCACAGAGCCTTCTACAAAGTTACTTCCAATTAAAACCCAACTGGAGCTGCACAGTTCTGTCCATAGACCGAGCTGGGCTTTGAGTCAGATGGAGATAAAATGAAGTTGCCTCAATGTGTTCAAATCCTTGTTTTCAGCAGGAAATTTGGGGGTTTGATTTTTGCCTCTCCTCCTGTCCCTGTTCCCTGGGAGCAGAGCCCGACCCCCCCGGCTGTCCCCTCCTGGCAGGGACTTGTGCAGAGCCACAAGGGCCCCCCTGAGCCTCCTTTTCTCCAGGCTCAGCCCCTTCCCAGCTCCCTCANCTTTTCCAGCTTTTCCAGCCCCTCTGCCCAGCCTGGAGCTCCATGGGGTTGTTGTGACCCAAGGGCAGGACTCAACACTTGACCTCATTGACCCTCACACCTTTGGCCTCATCCCATGGATCCAGCCTGTCCTGATCCATCAGAAACTCAGAACGTGCTGTTGAGACAGAAAAGTGAAAAATTCCCTCTCAAAACCATCAGTAATCTCAAAGGACCTGATTCAAACCTATTAAGTAAATGAGACTCTTTCTATTAACTTTCTATTTCCATTCAACTGGCTTTCCATTTGATCCCACGCACCAAAAGGGAAATTGTCTTTCCTTTAGAAAAATAGTTGGATTTAAAAAAAATAGTTTGAATTAAAAAGCATTTCCAGTGAAATGACCTTCATACTCTCATATTTCAGGAGTTTTACTGCTGCAAATCAAGCAGAAATCCTGACAGTTTAGTTCAGTGCAGTGCATTTCCCCCCTTGTTAAATTCCTTAAACATTTTGAGGGACAGAGAGGAGTGCAGAAGTGATAGCTCCTGCTCTGCTTGAAAACAAACTGTTTGTTTGTCAGCACTTGAGATGCAGTGGCAGGGAAGTAATTTAGACCCTGGCAAATCAGGAAGGATCCACCAAATTATTGGCAGCTTAAACTGCAGAGTGCTGGAAAAGCCCAGACTGCTTCAGGCCACTGGCCAGCATTTGGAAAGGTTACCAGAGGATTGTTACTTTAGAACTGTCCTGGGATTTTTTTGTTTGTTTTGGGGTTTTTTGAGTTTTTTTTTTAAGACCTTACAGGCTTCTCTCTGGAGGATGAGGGTGATGGGAAAAACAAGTCCAGGAAGACACAGGGCTCAACAGCAGAGGGAGAGAACAGCCAGCAGAGGGGCAGGAGAGAAGATAAGGAGCAAAAGCAGTCAGAAATGGATTTTTTTATGGTGGAAAAATGCCCCAAGACCATGGAGTCCCAGCTGTGCCTGATGCCCACCTTGTCCCCAGCCCAGAGCTCTGAGTGCCACCTCCAGGTGACACCTGCAGGGATGGGCACTCCAAAGTTCCCTGGGCAGCTTTTTCCAATGCTTAACAACCCTTTCCATGAGGAAATTCCTCCTGATGTCCAAGCTGAGCCTCCCCTGGCCCTGCTTTTCCCTCTCTTCCTATCCCTGTTCCCTGAAAGAAGAATCCAATCCCCCACCTCACTACAACCTCCTGTCAGGCAGAGTGAAAAGCCCTTGAGCCTCCTTTTCTCCAGGCTGAGCCTCCCCATCTCCCCCAGCCTCTCCTCACATGAATTCTTCCCTAGACCCTTCCCCAGCTCCATTGCCCCTCTCTGGACACACTCAAAGCCCTTTCCCTGTGCTTCTTCCCAGGTTAGAGAATAGAATTCTGCACCAGGAGCAGGCAGACCAAGTTGCAGCTCACTCACTGAGGCCACCAAACAACAGATGGTGGCAACTTTTGACAGCAACCAACGTGGACTGGCATTGGCCCAGTGAATTAGCAGCAAAAATATTTCCAGCTTGTTTTCTAATTCCTTCCAACCAGCTGTTTCTCCCATGGAAACATTATCTATTATGTATTAGCTTACATTAAGTCCTGGAGAGGCACTTGATTAAAAAAAAAACAACAAAACAACAACAACAAAAAAACAACACCAACCCTCTCGTTGCTGTGCAATACAAAATAGAAACTTGGCTGCCTCCTGTTTTTATTTTACACTGAGAGGTCAATCTCACACTGCCTACCACTGATGCTGCAGAATTTCCACACCCACTTTTTCCTTCTTTTCTTCTTTTAACTCAGCCCATGCCAGATTTAACGTGAGAAGGACTCATTGGAAACGCCCTCTCCGTGGTGAGGGGTTTGTGCCAACCTCTGCCTGAATTTTTGCTTTGGGAGAGCATTGTTCTGCCCACAAAAAGCCAGGTCAGCTCTGTGGCTGTAGCTCTGATCCTGGCAGGAATGCCTTCACCTGGGTGCTCTGCTCTGGAATGTGCTCAAGTGTTGGAATACTAAATACTTAGATATAAGATTTTAGTGTATAGTAATCCATAAGAGTCAGAAAACAGGATTTGGGGTATTGTCTTTGTCCTTCACCTTCTTCTTCCTTCTTCTTCATGGGTTTAAATAGTTGTCTGTAATTAAGTGAAAAAGGTCACTGAGTGGTCATTATTAGGTTAGAAAAATAAATGTCACCTTAATATTAAGTACTAATCACTTAAAGTACCTTAGATAAAGTTAAAAGCACTCCATTCTACCTCATTTTCCTAATATGCTAATTAGAGGTCACAGTGCATGAGTCTGTAGATACTCTAAATAAATAAGATATAATAAACCTTCCAAGTCCAAACTCAACATCTTCATTTCCCATGTTATTCATCTTAACCTTAGCAAAAAAAAAAGCCTAAACCATCACAGTCAAGCAACTCAAAAATGTCCAGTTTTCAAATCCATCAGGGTGGATTGAGAGGTGGCCATGTGTTGTTTTGGTTTTGAATCATGACAAAATTCAATCTGGCAATTAAACCCCGAATGAGCATCCTGATAATGAGGCAAAGATCTGCCAAAGATTTGGCAGATGAGCTGCTAAACTCACCTGGAGGCCTCTGGTTAGCTCTCAACCACTATGGAAGCCCAGTGCACTTCCCTTCTGGAAGGTTCTTCCAACATATTCCTCCTTGGAATGTGCAGATTTCTCCTTTGGGACTTTGGGGATGCCCACCAGGGATAGTTCTAGAGATTAAGAAAAAGAAATTCCATAATTGTTGTTATGGGTGACTTACATCAATCTCTACTTAAAAATAATAGTTTCTACTTTCCTAGCTTTATTATAACTGTTTTAATGTCATTTTAGCTTTGGTACTGTGTAGTGAATGATTCTGATGGAGTCCTTTTCATCTAATCATTTGTCATAATAAAAAACTCATTTTTATATAATACAACCACTTTCCCATCATTAAAAACCTGCAGGACAAGGTGGTAAAACTTAAACTTGTTGACAAACTCTGGGGCTAGGACTGATTCCAGCCCCTCCAGGCTCCCATCTGAGGAGTTTAGAAAGCACTTTCAGCACTCGTGACTCAGTGGCTGGGATTCTTTAATAAACTTTTTCTGAAGCTCCCACTCCACCCACGTCACTAAACCAACCATTTCCACCAGGAGACGTGCACAGATCTCTCAGGTTTGGAGAGCTTTTGGATCTGTGCTTATTCAGGTTTCTATTTAGGAGCCTGTGGTGTAATTAAAAAAAAAGTGTGCTCAGGGAAAAAGAGTGGCTTTTCCCTGTTGTTGCTGTGACAGAAATTAAATTATAACCCCTTATCACCATTTAGGAGTGGGAAGTGCTGGAGGGTAGAAACCTCCTGGATGAAACCTTAACCCTCTGGAATCAAAGGAAAAATTACTGTTGACATTTGTAAAACCACGATCTCACTCTGTATATTCCTGTGCATTTGAGTGGTTTGCATTTTCACAGGGAGTCAGGAATATTTATTAACTGACTGCCCACAGCATCATCAAAACTCATGGAAATGCTCCCCCATCCTCCCTTCCCTTGAAAATGCCTGTGGAAGCCAAGCAGGAATTTCCCAAACCCAGTGATGTGGTTTTGGTTAGACAGAATTTATTTGTGAAATGGAGAGCTTGAGTGATTTCATGCTTTTTTTTTGTTGTTGTTTTCTGAGGTCCACATTCATTTGTGAAAATGAAAGTAGGAGTATGTTACACTGTGTTTTATTAAATCCCATTAGTTCCTGAATTATAAGTGGCCTTCTCTGTTGGAAGTAAATCTCCCAGCATTGGCTACTGAGTTTTGGCTGTGGAAACTGTACAAAGACAAACTGGCTGTGAATGCTTTCTTTTTATGCAGCATTTATTATTTTGGATTTATAATTTCTGCCTTCCCCAGAAGCAGGATGTACACAGCTTTCTGTTGTTTCTCAAGCAAAAATAAAAATGTAAATTTTGTGCTGTGATCGTTTTTAACTCATCCATTTGCTTGTTCTGACATCTCCATGGAACTGGATCTGTGAATTTGATGAAATTCAGCTGTCTGGCTTTTTATTTTTTATTTTTTTGCCTGAGCACTTTCTGGCAAAGGCAGATTTTCCAGCGATGCTAATGACTACAGATCCTTTGCCATGCATGGAACTGAACAAGCAACTCCACTGGAAAGCTCTTCCAGGTAACCAAAATTCTGTTTTTCTTCACATCTGTGAAGTTTCACGTGAAGTTGTAGCTGGGTACAAAACAATTAAAAAGAATTGATTTATTTTTTTTTCTTTTTTTGAAGCACAAGCTCTGAATTTAGATCTTCCCATTTCTCTGCCATTTATATCTGAATAAATGAATATATCTTGTTCTCACCAGAATCCTCTTCCAGCTTGGTTTTAGCTTTCCCCTGATTGATTTTTGTCACTTTTCTCCTTGGTGGGGGTCGGGCTCTGCTCCCAGGGAACAGGGACAGAAGGAGAGGGAAGGGGCTCAGGCTGGCACAGGGGAGGCTGAGCTTGGCCAGCAGCAGGAATTTCCCCATGGAAAGGGGGCTCAGGCCTTGGCAGGGAGCTTTGGAGTCACCACCCTGTCCTACCTACCTTGAACCTAGGGCAGGAGCCAAAAAAAGTCAGGGTTGCTGTTCTTTACCTGCCCAAATTCAACAGAATTTCATCCTTTCTTTTATTTTTCTTTACTTTTCACCTCAGAGGACACCAACCTATCCATTACAATCTATAAGACCTCTTCACTAAATTGCCAGCAGCTTCTTTAGTTGATTTTTCTGCCCTCAGATTTGCATTTCTTTAACTCCTTAAATACAGCATCAGATTACCTGTGTTCCTTGGAGAGGTCACCTGCAGTGACCCAAATGGCAGGGCTAAGGTTTAACACATTTATAATTACCAGAAGCCCCTTGAACATTAAAAAAAAGCACAGAACAGGCAGAGGCAACATTAAATCTCTCCATTTAGGGCAAGGGGCTCCTTCCTTGCAATGCTGAATCAGCCTGAAGTGCACCATGTCTCAAAATATTATTATTTTGTGGGAGCATAAGGCTTTTAAACCAGCTATTATAACTCTTTGGAGCTTTACCAAAGACACCAACCCCCAGATAAAATTGGAATAAACAGTGGTAGGGAGAAAAGTAGCTACTGCAAAGCCTAATTAAGTATTTTGATTAGTTCGTACTTGCTGCATTTTGGCTGCTGTTTATAATTAATTTTATTATCTAATATCTGTCAGTGCTGGGGTTTTTCAACTACTTCTTTGTTTACTTAATTGAGCCATTTATAATCATCACTTTGGAGGAGAGAGTTCTCCTGTTTGCTTTTATAACTGATGGAGTTCACTAAGCCTTTTTGCCCTTTCAGCTCCCATACCCTTCACAGCACTCCAGCAGCAATCCCAAGCAAGAATCCAGATTTCCAAGCACAATAAAAGGTGCTGAGCATCATTTCCTACCCACAGTCAAACACAAACCTTCCTTTCAGGCAGCTTTTCCTGCAAGGTACAACCTATTCCACTCTACCATCAGTTTGAGTTGGTAAAGAGTGAATTATTGAAGCTGTGGAGAAATTTATGGAATGTCTCATGGACACAGGCAGTCAATCCTGCCATGGAACAGCTGCAGAACTGGGGCCAGGAGCATAAAATCACATTTATTTTACAGCAGGAAGGAGTCACCATCTCCTGGGAGGAAAGGCTGGCAGAGCTGGGATTGTTCAGCCTGGACAGGAGAAGCTTTGGGCTGAGCTCAGGGTGGCCTTGCAGGGCCTGAAGGAGCTGCAGGAAACCTGGAGAGAGACAATTGCCAAGGGATGGAGGGACAGGACACAGGGAATGGCTTCAGAGTGAAAAATGACAAGTTGAGGTGGGATGTTGGGAAAAAATCCTTCCCTGTGAGGGTGGGCAGGGGCTGGAATAGAATTCCCAGAGCAGCTGTGGCTGCCCCTGGATCCCTGGCAGTGCCCAAGGCCAAGTTGGATTTTTTTTTTTTCTTGGAGCAACCTGGGACAGTGGAATGTGTCCCTGTCCTGTGGGCCTGATTTTCTGAGTCTGGAAGATTTCAGCCTGCTAGGAGTGGCTGAAATCTTTCAGATTCAGAAAATCAGGCCCACACTGTCCCATCCTTGAACTTGATGATCTTTAACCCACTCTGTGATTCTCTGATTTTCAATACCTCACTTTCAATTTTCAATACCTTGCTTTGGATTTGGAGCAATGAGACTCCTCACATTTTTTAACTTTTGCCTCTGCAGCCAATTTCCTTCTTTTTTCCAGTGTAAACAATAACTCAGCTAAAAGAGAAGGGGGCATGTGGCCAAAACCCTTTAATATTTCAGAGTTGCTGTGAAATGTGTCCATTACCCAAATTGAGGTAACAGGAAGATTGGGAATATCCCAATGCACGACCTTGAGAGCTGGATTTAAGCAATAGGTATGGCATGGAGCTTAACAGGACAAAGTGCAGAGTCAGGAATTAAACAGAAATTCCTGCCCTCAGTTATGAACATGATTGGACTGACAAGGGAAGAGAAGGAATTGACTTCATCCCCCTCTCAGAACAGAACAGAGCCATGAGTGCAATGCAGCTGTAAAGAAGCAAATGTGATCCTACATCTCATCAGCTGGGAATGTTCCTGTAGGGAAAGGGGAATATTGTTTCTGTTGGACATGACACTGATGAGCCCTTTGCAGGGATGCTGTCACAATCCTGGTCCCTTCTGCACCAGAAAGATGAATTTGAACTGATACTGAGCAGAGGAAGACCAGCAGGATAATGTGGAGAGCTCGTGGCACCAGGGAAAAATAGCAAGGATTGGTCCAGCTGAACTCTAGGAAAATAAAGGTGAAGAGGGGATGAAGTTTTTCACTATAAATATATCAGACCAGATGAAGGAGAGGGAGAAAAGGAGGTAATCATGGTTTAAAATTAGTGGGAAAATCACCACAGGGGGAAAAAAAATTCAAATAAACAAACAAAGTGCTGTGTCAAAGGGAATTTCTGAACATCAGAGAAGTGAGTAATTATTCAGGAGTTGTAGCAGGAATTTAAAACAAGCAAATAAATCCACAACAACCAAACAACAAGAAAAAAAAAAAAGCACCAAAACATAAATAACCAGATTAAATTTATGGTAAACAGAAATCACTGATATTTCTGGAAGGAAGGAATTGTACAGCCCAGTGCAGACATGATCCCATCACCCTGAATGTTGTTTCTGTATTCCTAATCCAGAACAGCACAACAAAGGTGAGAGGTTTTTTATTAATGAATTTTCAGGAAATGGGAGGCTGGAATAGAAACAGGAGGAAGAGGAAAGAGAGAGGAGAGAGCAGAAGCTGTGACAGAGGGGTTTTTGGGGTCTTTGGGGGTTCCTCTGGATCTCCAGGGGTCCCTCCCAACCCAAAGTATTCTGTGATTCTGTGACTGCTTTACCATACCTAAAATTAAGACCAAAAATTCAGTGTTTCACCTGTCCCACATAACAAGAGTTTACCTGTTGAAAATTAAATTTCAAAATTGATTAAGAAATCACAGCCAAAGCAGAGAGCTGAAAGGAGCCACTTGGGATTTAGAGAGTTGGAATGATTACTCACAAGAGGAGTAGAATTAAAATAAACAGGCCTTAATTGATTAAATGGAATGTGAAGAAACAGAAAAGCTTCACATGATTGGTACCTTCCCTGCAGGTGGCAAGGGAAGAGGAATACTGAGAAAACACAAAGCTCCATTATCAAGGGAGATTTTTGTGGTTTTTTGCACAGCAAATGGGATACTGGGAGAAAGATGGGGAGATTTTGCTCCTGCATGCAGCAAAATTCCAGGCTTGCCATTGAGTCTCTGCTTGCAAAACAGCTTTACATAAGCAGCTTTTATAATGCTCCATGAAGATCAATAGCTTTAGGTTGACTTATTTGTTTTGTTTTGTTGCCCTGTCACCAAAGTACTCGATTGCAGGCTGGAAAGTTGTTTTGTTGTGTCAGATTCTATCCAAAAATATCAGGAAAGATAGACTTTACCTTGGAAAATACTGGAGAGAGAGAAAGGGCAAAGGGGAGAAGGTTATTGCCAACCTCTCCATAATAAATTTTGGCAGCTGTGACACCTGACTCCGTATTTATAGCCATTCCCTAGCCTGACATCCAGAACTGGGAAGGTTAGCAAGTGGAAGAGGAGCTTTTGCAGAGGAAAGCAACCTTAAATATCAGGCAGCTTTTCCAAACAGCTGGGCCAGGTTCACCAGATTGCACCATGGAAATGTTAGAGACCAAAAAATCAGGCCTTGATGTGCAAATAAGGGGGGAAAAAAAAAAATGGGGGTGGTAGGCTGGGAAAGAGAATTCCCTCTGGTATTCTTCCTGCCAGAAAACAAAACCAGACAGCTTCCACCCACTGGTCTCTCCTTATCTTCCCTTCAGTTCCTAATGGCTTGCTCTGCAAAATTCCCCCAGCTCCAGCACTCCCAAGGGTTTAAAATTCCCCTCAGATTAGCAAATGTTGACCCTTTGACAATATTATCAGCTTGTGTGAACCAAAACTGTTTCAGCTGATCTTTAAGCCAGACATTTCCAACCACATCTTCCCTTGCTGCTGTGCAGAAAAAAAGAAAAAAAAAAATAGGAAAAAAAAAAAAAAAAAAAAAAAAAAAAAAAAAAAAAAAAAAAAAAAAAAGAAAAAAAAAGGAAAAAAAAAAAAAGCTTTCAGTGTTGCCATATGGGCTGAGGCAATATCTAGACTTACACTTTTTAGGCCAGGCAGGGAAAGTGTAATAACAAGAGGAGGAGCAAAGGAGGCTCTAGGCAAGGCTTCTCCCAAGCTGCCAGATGATTTGTTCCCTTTGCATATCAAAACACCCCCGGGCCTGATCACAGAATCACAGAATCCTTTAGGTTGGAAAAGACCTCCAACGTTGGGTCCAGCTTTGAATTCTCGTCAGGTTTTGGTTTATGGTGGCACCTGAAGGGCCACAGGTCAGGATCAGCCAGCCCCAGGAGTGTCAGAGTGCACAATTTAACCATAAAAACAGATGAGTTTTGATGTGCTCATGAGTTATTTTGTATGTCTCCAGGTAAATGCTGTAATTTTGAGGAGATTGGAAAATTCTTGGCTTGCGGATGAACGGGGATCCTTTGAGACAGGATAAAAACTCAGACTCTTTAAAATAATTAAAGTTTAGAGTTAATGTATCAAGCACTATTCTGTGGCTAAAAGTCTTCTGCAGACACATTTTGAATTTCACTACTTTTCAACTACTATTTACTAGTTGTAGCAGCAACTCCTACATTTTAACCACTTTTTAACTACTTATCCCTTTCAGAGGTAAGGAGGAATGTACACCAAGGAAAGTCAACATTTCAGAGCTTGAAGCGAAGAACCAATGCCTCTGGCTCAAGTTAATCACAAATTCTGGTTTTTTATGTGTTGGATTCATTTTCCCAGGGAGCTTTGGAGTGCCCATCCCTGGAGGTGTCCATGGAAAGCCTGGAGGTGGCACTCAGAGTTCTGGGCTGGGGACAAGCTTGGATTTGGTGACTTTGGAGTTATTTTCCAACCCCAGTGATCCTAAATTAAATCACACTAACATGAATCTGCACAAACTGCAGGATAAAGGTTGTGGGAATGCTACCTGCATTCCCATTTTGTCCTGGCAGCTGTGGGTTCACTGGAATACCAGTGGCAAATATCCCCCCAAATCCCTCCTAGAGATGGGGTGGTGAGAGATTTCTCTGTGTGTAAATGCTCTGTTGTTTTGGCAAAATGAAAACTGGAGGGGGATAAGGATGTGCCAGAGCCTGGTTTAAGGAGTTTGTCTCCATAAAATCTCTCTGCACAACCCTCAGAGAATTAACAGGAGGTGAGGGAGAGCAAAACCCTCCAGAGAAATGAAGTTTATTTTAGGTGCACTGACCTCTGTGGGAATCCTTTTCTCAGTGGCCCCAGTGGAGCAGACTCCTAATGTAAAACCCAAAATTAAGTATTTAAAGTAGGATGTGCCCTTTCTCCTCCCATCAACCCATTCCTCTGCTTTTCCCACTTTTTAACCATCCAAAACCAATCCCAAAAATCCTCAAGCTGATGCAAACTTTGCTTCCTGACTTAAACTGCTCCCTCAAGCACGGCACAAGTCTGGGGAACTGAAGTTGTTTCTGGGACTGTGTTGCCCAAAGGGAGCTGGGAGGGAAGGGAGTCAAAGCCCATTAACTGGAATCACCCTGAGCCAGCAGATTTGGGCACTGCCAGCTCAAGTTCTGCCCTGGCCTTCGACTGAAATGGGAAGGGAAAGGAAATCCCAGCAGCTCACCAGTCAGGAATTTGCCTGGGACCTTCAGAAAGCAGCAGGGATCTTTTCAGTGTGCCTGGGCATGGGCATTAATTCACTCTGAGATGCTCTGCAGGGAGATTGGTGGAGCTGACACTTGAGTGAGCTGCAACTGAGACAAACAGATCAGAGGGGGACAGCAGGCTAAGTGCAAAATAATTATTTGTGCACCTGTTCCAGAGCTGTTTCAAGTTTTGTGCCCCAAGAGAAAAAGTGCCATTTGGAATGCACGAGGGTTTGTGCAATTAAATGATGCTGTTGTGGTTCCAAGCTCAACCTAACCGTTCATATGCTGCTTCTCCTGAAATATTTAACAATTAATAGAGTTAAAAGGGCCTATAACCCATTCACAGTGTGTCAGGATCGTGAAGGCAGAAAGGATAAGATCCTACATATCCTCATTTCACATAAACCCTTTTCTCCATTTTGAATGTAGCCAGTTTTCCTGCTCTGTTGGCAAATGAAAGCAGGAAAAATGAGTAACAAGTAGAGCAGCCTCTAGAAAAGCAACTTGAGCTTGGAGAACAGCTCCTGTTCCAGGAGGTTTGGTCCTAGCACAAGGGAAGAGATTTAAAGAACAGTAGTTTGCAGAAAGAAATTAAGAGTTGTGCAAATCTCCCAGGAAGAAGAGGCCCCATGCTGCTCTTTTCAGCCAGGTTCCCTTTTATGGGAAAAGCTTTAGGAACAAGAACACAGCCATTTTTTAACCTAACATGATGTAATAATACATCCACTGCACAATTTCATGGGCTCAAATGAGATTTCAAAGAGGAAAAAAAATTATTCCCAGAAAGTACATTAGGAAATGTAGGAAGGTGTGAAGAAAGGGTGAGGTGAGGAAGGAAATGCAAATAAGGAGATTTTACAAGCTAAAGCAGTGCTGGTTTAAAGCATTACTTTTTTCTCAGAAGGAAAAAGAAATAGATCACTGATGGTCAGAGAGCTCAGATGGGGTATGGAGCTGGGTTTGCTGCTAATCTAAGACAAAAAATTACAGAGAAATTGACAGGACTTTTGAAAGTGCAAATTGTTATCATTTACATTACCTGAACATCCACAATCCCATTCTGCTTCCCACTGGCATGGGGCAAGAGTTTGGAATACGGGTAATTTATCATAGTGCAGACACAAAAGGTGAAGCATTTCACCTTTTCAGCAGGTGGAGTGGTCTGCAGAGGACGATTATGATGATGTCTGGAAAGGACTTAGGGCTCTACTTTCCAGCCAGGTTTTCTCAGCAAAGAAGGCTGAAAGTAAAGAATCTGTTGATGTCTGAAGGTGTGCACCTGTCTGTTTGCCTGGCAGCTGTTCCAACTGGGAATGAGGGATCTGTTGGCCGATTTCAGACAGGCCTGAGAGTGGGAAAGCAATGCCAAAGTCTCCATCAGTGAGGAGGAGGGTAAAGGTGCTGGGAAGTGCCCCAAAGGGGATGGAAATCTGTTTGTGGTGTGAGATCAGCGCCAGAGAACCGCGGGACACAAACCCTGGTGTTCCCTGGATACACCTGTGGTTCTCTTCTTTGCTCTGAGGGCACTGAGGTCCTGGCACGGGATGCCCAGAGCAGCTGTGGCTGCCCCTGGATCCCTGGCAGTGCCCAAGGCCAGGCTGGACAGAGCTCGGAGCAAACGGGGCTACTGGAAGCTGTCCCTGCCCACGGCCGGGGGGTTGGCACTAATTGATATTTAAGCTCCCTTCCAACCCAAACCGTTCCACGATTCCGTGATTCCTGCGCGGGGAGGGCTCCGCCGGGGGTAGGCGGGACGCTCCCGAGGCAGCCGCATCCCGGCGGGAGCGACAGCGCCGGGTCTCCGCGCATCTCCGCACTCCTCTCATCCACCCACCCATCCATCCATCCATCCATCCATCCATCCATCCCCGCGGGAGCGCAGCGCTCCCTTCCAGCGGGGGCGG
>WEIU01005658.1:325661-346063 GCA_013389925.1 Aegithalos caudatus | reverse complement strand
ACCCCCCCACCCCCCGGCCCTCGCCGTCCCTTCCAGGCCGGGTCCGGTGTTAAAGGTGGGGAAAAAGCACGGACAAAACTTTCCTCTCGTGGTAAAAGCGGGCGGAGAAGGGCCGGGGCACCGCGGTGAGAAGGGACCGCAGTTTTGGGGAGCCGGGGGCTCCCGGATCGTCGCAGCCGGAGCATCTTCTCCGGGAAGAGAAGCTGCCTCGGGGCTTGCTCCTCATGGCTGTTTAGGATACTTAGGGTGCCTCCCTTTTCCCCCTGGCTCCTGGAGCTTTCCGGCATCCCCGGGCTCTCCCTTCGGCTGCCGGGACCGGCCCGGCCCCGCTCCAGCACCGCGGACAGCGGCCGGGGGAGACAGGGATGCGCGGGGGGATGCGATGCTCGGGAGCTTTGAATCGGGAATTCTGCTCTGGGAGGACCGGGAGAAACCCCCAGCGATGTCCCCGCTGCTCAAATCCCCCCCGAGCCGCTCCCTGCTGGGCTGGGAAGATTCAGCCCAGGGCCACTAAACTTTCCCGAGCCGAACGAATGCAGGAGCTGGGAGCAAAGACGTTTTTTAAAAAAATCCCGTCTTTCCCACGAGGTTGTTTTTTTAGGGCTGTTTTGCGGCGGTTCTCAGTAAGCTGTGACAGGTGACTGCATCCCCCAGCAGGACCGTTCACACACACACAACGCCGGTGAAAGGAGCCCTGCAGAAATTGTGAGGAATGCCTGCTTTGCCCGCAGGAAACTCGCGGGGAAATAGCGCTTTTGGAAGGAATTGCGCTCTCAGCTCAGGGAGCCATCCCACTGCTGAGGGGCACAATTGCACAGGTGGAGTTTGTGTCGGTCAGTCGTGCTCAGCTCGTTGCAAAAACACCTCCCGGCAGAGCCTTGCTCTCCTCAGACAGCTGGTGACCAGTTTAAATAAATATAAAAAGCGAGGGGAAAAGAAGTGTTGGGGTTAGTGCTGATGCAGCAACAGCCAGGATACATTTCTTGATTTGATGGGTTGTAAATCATTGGCTCAGCTCAGCTATACCTATCTCATTCTAGCAGTTACATATGCAGTTATTACCTCAGACTAGGAAAAAATTAGTCTAGGAAAGCAAACAACATAATTAATACTATTCACTGGGGGAGATAGAGATGGATTAGTCACTTTTGGGTTGTTCACCGTGTCAGGATGTTCGTTTTTCATTAAGCAAGCGGAATTTATTTGATCTTGCCTCGGTGCTGATAGGCAGTAAACTATAGGTACATGGAGAGTTATTGGTTTGGAATCCAAATTCTTGGCATCTCTGGGTTGTGCTTTAACTATCAGCAATCTATCAAACCACACCAGGACTGGTTTCCTGCTCTGCCTTGCCTTCCTCCTTGCTTATAAATTCTCTGTCTCAAAAAATTCTGGAAGAGACAAACCCATGGGTGAGTCCTAGTCAAGTATGAGAGTTAATTGGGTTTTTTATTTATTCTTGCCATGCCCAGGGTGGGCATTCCTGGGCAGGTGTCCCTGATGATCCTTAGGGTCCCTTTTAACCCAAACCATCCCGTGATTCCCTGCAGGGGCTCCAGGCAAATTCCTTGCTGAGAATAACAAATCCTTTTTCATGACTCCACTTCTGGAGTGAACTAATGAGTTAAGCCTGTATGGAAATGGAGACCTGGATATTTTAATGCTGGGCCTCCCATTTCCAAGCCTCTCTCCCAGGGAATATGGGAATAAAAGCCTGAACTGTAAGTACCAGCTCGGGAACTCATTACTTTCCTGTGGGAAAATGAGAAGTAACAGAAGCCAACTCTTCAGGGCAGTTACCAAACCATTTGCAATACTTGAAGTTATTGATTTCCTTACATAAGGCAGGGCTCCTGCAGTGTCACAACAATGCCATCAGATCATTACCAAATGATTTTGCCTCATAAGCAAACAAGGAAAGAATTAATTATAGCAGCACCAACGGAGAAAGCCCCACGACCACGGCCTCAATTAGTAAAAAATAACCACAATTCTTTGTGGGATTTCTGCCAGTGCATTTGCACCACGTTCAGCTTGAGCTTCCCAAGATACATCATTTCACTGCTGAAAAGACTCGTTTTTCACAAGCATGTGTTTTGGAGCCTTGTTTTGTAGTCATTTTGTTTTGAAACGTGGTACTTTGGAAGGAAAATAAGATCTCTCCTTCAAGCTGTGTGAGAGAAACAGAATTTCATTTATATTTTCATAAAATCCCCATCACAGTGGATATATTCAAGTATTTCACAACAGGTTTAGGTGTCAGCTTTGTGTTCTTTCTTTCACCTCTCAGGAACTCTGGACACTGTTGGTGCAGGGTTACTGTGTTTGTAATGAACTTCTCATGGTATTTTTACATAGAGGAACAGTTTTATTCAGGACTTGTCTATATCCTTCTATAAGAGTAAGAAGTAAAATAATTCATATTAATGCTCTCCCAAACAAATTAATTTATGTCTGAAGCAGGAGTGCTTGACACATTGTAAAGATCCCATTTCTATTTGTATAATTTCTTTGATTTTCATTGCTGTTAAAAGCTTTGCACCTCTGTTCAGTGCTTCCATCACCTCCTTGTTCCAGGATGTTACTTTTTATATAGGACAATTAAGCCCTGGCAGTTTTAAAAAAGATATAATATTTTTGGTTAATGAGCTATATTTATATGGATGTACAGTTTTAACTGGTGGAGGCAGTTTGACACTAGAAAACAATATTCCAAATATTTTTAAATATTAATATTTATATATTGATTGTGCAGAACATGATGTTTCTGAACAAACCCCAAATTTACCAAACAGCAAACCCAAGGGAAAAGTTTTAATCTCATTCCCACTTGACTTTCTGGAAAGTTTTTTTGGGGTTTTTTTTTGGCTTTAAGTTGCTTGGCTTTTGGAGGTTTTATCCAGATGATTTTCTAGAATGCTGCTGATGTTGAAAGTACAATTTTTATGTTTTATTAATAGCTGAAACAGAAGTATTGAACAATTGGAGGTTATTGAATCCAGTTTTTCCACACAGCACTGCAATTTTTAATGATGCCCAAGGACACTGGCTGGTGGCAGCTGGAGGCTTCTGACAGAGCCTCCTGACTGTGTGGTGGAGTCTCTGCCAAAAGGACATCCCAAACCAGCCCATCCCAACCCCACACTCTGCATCCATGGGATCAGTCCTGCCCGTGAAGTTTCTGGAGGAGAAAAACCTCTGTGACCAAAATTTTTTGTGAAGAGACTGGAATTTTTCCATCCCTAGTATGGATCCTGTCCATAAGGAGGCTCAGAGCACCTTTAACTCCTCATTTAACTCCTCACCCATGATCTGCCTCACAGAATATCCCCCAGGGCTGGGGGAACAAACCTTGCTTTCATTTGAAAAGCTGATTAAAGTGGATTTTTGCAGTCTATTCACGAGCTCCTGCATATGGCCAGCAGAACGTCCTGTCCTCAGACACAGGACAGAAAAAAAAACAAAACGGGGAGATTTTCAAGTTCTTCAAAAAACAGGCAATTTCTACCCTCAGAGTCACAGGATGCCCAGTAAAACTGAAGAATTACAGAATCACAGAATGGCTTGGATTGGAAAGGACCTTTAAAATCATCTTGTTCCAGCCCTCTGCCATGGGCAGGGAACCTTTCCCTAGAGCTCCATCCAGCCTGGCCTTGGACACCCCCTGAAAATCTTCACTAGTACAAGAGCTCTCCACAGCCCTGACTGCAGAAGCCCAAATCTATGCCAGAGGTTGCACAAGAAGCTTTAACAGAAGTGCCAAGGGCTGCTCAGAGAAGTTCTGGGTTGTTTTTTTTCCAGAGTATTACTCAAGAGAGCTCTGAATTAAAAAATAGCCACAAGGCAAAAGCCCATTCTGCTGCTATTTTCCAGTTACAACCTCGGGTTAGACATTAATGGTAGCTGGATGTCTATATCCACAATATCCACCAATCTCCAGCTGGAAATTACTTACTTCCAAGAAGTATTTACTTTCTTGTCTCACTCTGGTACTAAAGCAACAGAGTCTATCCAAGGGCTGAGCCTGCCTTGCAGTCAGAAAACCCTTAAGGATTGCACACACAGCTTGCAATCCACGGGAGTAAATTATAATTCCACAGGGATTTAAGGCTTTTTTTTTAAAGCATCTGCATTAATAACTCTGTGTGTGAGTGCAGACAGTGAAGGCTCAAACACTTAAAGCAGGGAACCTCTCATTAATCCTAATTAATTCCAGAGACCTCCCCACCCTTCCTGGCCATGTCCATACTGAGGGAGCTCAGCTTCACACTCTGACACCTCTATGGACATCCAGACCCTCAGAAAAACCTCTCAGCCACAGGAAGCCTCTGATTCATCCCAAAACTGAGGAACAGGGTGCCCAGAGCAGCTGTGGCTGCCCCTGGATCCTGGAAGTGCCCAAGGCCAGGTTGGACACTGGGGCTTGGAGCAGTGGGACAGTGGGAGGTGTCCCTGCCATGGCACTGGATGATCTTAAGGTCCCATCCAAGCCAAATCATGGTGGGATTTTATGAGTTTGGGGTGCTGACACAAATGTAAATGTGAATTTTGCCATTTGGCTTTGAGGCCTGATCCTCATGTTCCCCATAGCTAAAGGAGGTTGGAGACAATTTGGGTGGGGAGAGGTGCTCCAACACACCCTTGGATGTGATTCCACAACCCATGACAGGCCTGGAGAAGCAGCCTCAGTCTTGACTTAATTCCATTTCACACACCCTTTGACCTGTGTTGGGTCTTTAAATTCAGCTGTGCCTCCAGGAAGAGCAGTCCCAGCTCTGGTTGCTCCTGCCACAGCAGGGATGGCATTTCAGAGGCAAATAAACACTGAAAGTCAGAGGTTTGTACAGCTGGACTGGATTATCCCACATTCCTTCATCTGCAGGGACTGTTGGAGGCTGACCTGAGGAAAGCCACCATGCACAGGATTTTTTGGGGGGGACTCTCTGGAGCAGAACACTGGGGCTTGTTCCCTGTTGAAAGCCAAGTGCTGGCATTTGTGCTGATTTCTCAAAAAAAAAGAAAAAGGACCAACCAAAAAACCATCAAACAAACCCAAAACACTTCTGGACAAGAAAACAATAATGTGCAGATTGAGAGGGTGAAACATGAGGCTGAGGGAAGGAATGGCATGATGAGAGCCTGCACGAGAGCATCGTTAATTCAATGCTCTAATCAACTGTGTTCTGCAGTGCTTTATCACAACCATCCCTGCTTCAGCCTCTCCAGCTCAGAGCACTCTGCAGCATTGCAGGAAATCCTCTGCTTTTTGCTTCCCATTAAAAAAAAAAAAAATAATCTCATTGTGCCTTGTCAATACAGACAACTTTGTCAATGAAAGCAAAGGAGGAATTATCATGTAATTTAGTATTTATCATAATCAAGAGCAGGGGTTCATTAGAACAATGAGCAATTGTCAAATTATTTCTCAGAGTAGTTATTTGAAGAATGAGAAAAGAGTATTTCCTACCTTCCTGCTTTTTCTCCCACCATCTCCTGCTGACACTCAGAGGCTGCAGTTTCTATCAGCCTGCCAGATCAATTTCCCATTCCTGGAAAGAAGCATTTATGTTAAATGATTGTAATTAAGAACCTCCTTACAGCTCAATAGCTGTCTGGACACGCAGAGGTAATTCCCCATCGATTTCCATGGGGCCAGGTTTTCTCAGGAAGATCTTCAAAAGGCAATGCCAGCTTTGGAAGTGCAGCTTCCCAGGGCTTCTTAGAGTGTCTTAGAATGGAATCATAGGGTCATTAAGGATGGAGAGACCTAAGAAATCATCCTGTCCAAGCTGTGACTGGTCTGCACTTTGTCCCCAGCCCAGGGCACTGAGTGCCACCTCCAGGCTTTCCTTGGACACCTCTGGGGATGGGCACTCCAAACCTCCCTGGGCAGCTTTTTCCAAGGCCTGAGCACCCTTTCCAGGAAGAAATTTCTCCTGAGCCTCCCCTGGCACTTCTTGAAGCCATTTTCCCTTTTTTTGTCCCTTGTTCCCTGGCAGAGGAGACCAAACCCCTCTGGCTGTCCCCTCCTATTTGGAGCTGTGCAGGGCAATGAGGTCTCCCCTCAGAGCATCAGTAAAAAGAGCTGATGAACATCACCTCCAAAGGGAAACTCCAAAAAAGTACTTTTATTCCATCAAAGACCTCAGGAGGCTTCTAGAGATAAGGCACAGTTTGTTGCCACAAGTTTAATGGGATGCCTCTCTAGCAATTAAATCAAGGTGGTATCTCCAGGTGCAGCAGGTGTGGGAGATGAATCCCACATGAACCCTGTCTTCAGAGCTCCCTCACACAACTGTGCCCACTAAACTTCTTTGCACTGTCCTGCACCACTCTCTTATAGGCTATAAAAACACCAAGTTTGTGTAGAAGTCAGGGTTTTTTTTTCTCTCACGTGATTCCTGACATTCTCCAGCTGCAGCCTCAAGTGGCTCAGCCTTGGACTCTCAGAGCTGGAACCAACAGCAGGGGCAGGGAGAACACAGGTGGGCAAGGAAATGGAAGGAGGCCTTTTTAACTAATTAAAATTATAAATATAAAAATAACTAATTAAAACCAGAGGCTGTTTAATGATCTCAGGACTTCCATGGACTGTAGCAGGCTGTGGATCAGGGAAAGGAAAGGAAAGGAAAGGAAAGGAAAGGAAAGGAAAGGAAAGGAAAGGAAAGGAAAGGAAAGGAAAGGAGCTGTGCCAGCTCTGGTGTGTTCTCCTCAGTGTGCTGCTGGCTTTGTCTGGTGATTGTGCAGGAGGGCAGAGCTGTTAGGTGAGAAATGAACAAAATGTCTCATTTATTTCACTGGGTGGGAGCTGGGGATTATCAAACCTTCACCCAGCAGCACTCGTGGAGGGGATGAGAGGGAAGGAGGCAGCTGGATCCCAGCCCATCAGTGCCACCCAGCGTGGTGTGTCCACCAAACCCAGTGCCTCTCCAGCCATCTCAAAATCCAGGGCTGCTGTGATTCACTGCAGAAGAATTCCAATAGTTCAGGTAGTTAATCATGTTCAGTAAACTAGATACATGTTTATCTCAGCCGAGTATCCCGCAGGGATGTGAGCAATCCTTGGGAAGCTGCTGGATTCTGTCTAGGAGGCATAATTACATTAAAGCATAAAGTGCATCCCAAGCCTTCCCTGATTACAAACAAAGCAGTGTTAATGCACTTCCCCCAAACACACCAAAATTACCACTAAAACCTGCAGGAGAAACAAACAGAACATTGTAGTGACCAAGAAAACATTTCAGCAGTATCTGCAGTGTTCTAGTGATGGTGACTGTGATTACATTTACAACAGGATATTAAGGATTGATTTACTGTAGATGTTCTCCACGCATTCACCACCATTAAACTTCTCCCTAAAACAGGACTTAAAGATTTAAGGGTGACCCTAAACTTCTGCTGCAGTTTCAAATTCTGGGTCTGGCTGAGTTCTTCCTTTCTAGCCAGATGAAAGAAAGCTGTACCAAAATATAAGATGGTTAAAATTTGGAAGGGGTGGGAAGGAGAAAAGCTTGAGAGAAAAGGGAAAATTACATACAAAAAACCCCAGGAACGGAAAAAAAGCCCTAGAATTTAATCATAAAGACTCCCATATTTGGAACTGTCCATTCCACAAGTCTGGGATGTTTCCCTGGGATTTAGGTGACCTGCAGCATCTGGATGTTGCTGATCACTATTTTCTACCCCTTGCAAGTGGCCAATTTGTGGTCTAAGCTCCAGCACTGAATTTTCTGACACAATTCACTACCAAAGCCTTTGCCTTCTGCATATATGGAAAATGTTTTTCCTTGAATAATTATTTTTTTTTATAAACTGCTCTCCAAAAAAGAAAGAGGACTCTGTGTGTAGAAGCAACAAATTCCTGGTATTGACACGCTGCATTCCAACAGTGTTTGCTGCAGGAAAGAGCTTTGCTCTTCCATGGAATAAGACACAAGGACAGCAGATATGAAGCCAAATTACCTGCAGAACTTCAACAGAAATACCATATAAAGTCAAATAATGTATTATTACTAATACTATAATTATTATTAATAATAATGATGATTATGTTTGAAAAGAGCAGAACTCACGATTTGTTTGCTGTTTTATTTTTAATTCCAGCTGCTTTGAGAAGCCAGACCAGTGGATTTGGGCACAACTCAAATATTAGAAAAGAATTAAGCAGGAATATCAGGTAGGGCTTTGGAATTACAGCAGAGGAAAGATTTATGATATTAACATGAGAAGAAATAATAATAACAAAAGAAAGTGGAGGCAGCCTTGCAGGAAATGCTCAGGAATAGTAAAACCCACCAAGCTGCTACAGAAATAGAATCACAGAAAATATGAGATCTTCTAAATGCATTTTAGTCAAAGAGCATTAAAGTCTCTCTCTCTTCACTTCAAGGGGTTTCATATCAGACCTTAAATGTAAATTTATTTTAAACAGGCTGGTATGTAGGAGACAGAGAGGTCTGACATGCAGCACATCCCAGGATGACTTCATTCCTTCAGCCTGGCATCAGAAATATTTGTATAATCCAGCCTCAACTCTGTTCCTTTTTGTGCTTTGTTGGTGTAAAAGCAGAGGCAGGGATGTTGATCCAACCACACACTCCAGAAACCTCGACAAATACTCCAAATCCTTCCCCACTGTGATGAGTTCAGGTGGAGTTCCTCACACTTGGCCACAACACAAGCACGTGGTGCTCCCATGGGAGTTTTGCAGCTCCCCAGGATTAAAGAGCACATTTTGAACAGAGGTGGATCTGCATCAACCCAAACATTCAGCAGCAGCTGCAGCCTGGGTTGTTTGTTCTTTTTTTCCTGCAGAATTTTTAATTAAGATCAACCTGCCTTAGGTCCAAAGCATGGATTTGGGGGTAAATATGAAAACAGATTTTAAAGCAGCTTATTTTAAAATTAATGACTGCTGGCACCTGCATGCAACGTCAGTCAAGAGTGGTCGAGGTGAGCACAGCTGAAATGGTGAAATAAAAATATTAAGCCATCTGTTATGTTTTACATATTATTTTTAGTAATGCAGGAAAAAAAAAAAAAAAAAAGTCAGATTTATTCCTACTTCCCCTTAATGAAGTTTTCCAGAAATAAGTAGTGCACTAACAGGCTCTTGACAATTTATGGCAGTAACCAGTCCATAAAAAGCCCATTAAAAGGACAAGTTGGATCCAAACCATCAAATGTGTAGGCAGGGCCACCCCATAAGTTTCAAGACAAAAACCAGCCCAGGAGCTGGGCTGTGCAGTTGGAAAAGGTGGGAGCAAACAGTGGCAACTGAAATAGCAAGAGAAATCTTCATTTTGTTCTTGAAAACAACACCTCAGGCAGCCTCCTCATGAGCAGAAGAGGGAGAAAAATCTGACTTCACTGTTTGCAAATTACACAGAGGAAGAACTTTAAATTTCCACGACAATTTCTGGCTTCAGGTGAATTTCTCATTTCAGTGAAATCTGAAGTTGAGTGAGGCTGGATCCAAAGCACATATTCCACATTTCAGCATAGTCACAGTCTAAAAACTGCATTTTTGTGAGTTAGCCTCAGATGAATTGACCAGCATTAGTGAAGATGCACCATCAGGAAAAACCACAAGGAAAAAAAAAAAAAAAAAAAAAATTGAAAAAACCTAAGTGTCAAACCTAACTCTCCAGCTCTAATTGTAATTATCAAAGCCATACTCAATAAATTAGAGTCACCCTTTTTGCTCAACCTCACAACCAATGTGGGAGGCAAATAGGAAGGGATCACTGTAGTTTGATGCAGCTGGATAAACATGAAATAATGATTGGTAGAGAGGTCAAAATTAGAACTGCTAGAACTCAAAGTTTAAAAGAAAGTTTAAAAAGTTTCTCTCCTCAAATAGAAATGTTCATAAAATTAACTGGAAAATAAAATGGTTTATGTTTATACTGCCTGTGATTCTTTCCTCTGAGGCAATATAAAGGATTTAATCATGTACAAGGGCCTGGTCCTGTGTGTCCTCCCAACTTCCAGGAATTTGGTGCATGTGGAAAGACTCTTGTCCAGTGAATGTGTAGTTATTACTCTGATTTAACACCTATCATGGATCTTAAATTAACTCAGGGAAAAAAAAAATAATACAAATATAAGAATTGTTATATATTTTCACAGAACTATAAAAAAATAGATTAGAAAGGAGCTCTGGAGGTCCCTCACAGGTGCCAGGGAGAGGGAAGAACCCCATTCCTCAGCCATTTGTTCCCAAATTTGTATCCCAGTGCACGTTCAGCCTTCACTGCTGGAGGTTTTGCAGCTGATCCAGGTGAAAGTGGAGCTCTGTGGAAATCCCAGATTTTATCCCACAGTGGATTGGTTCCTAGCCTCTATTGATGCATGGGCTGCACTTTTCCAGGTGCAGGACTTGGTGGTTTTTTTTCCTTGTTCAACATCACAAGGTTTTTGACAGCCCATTCCTCTTGTTTTTGTCTGGGTGACGTCCCTGTGCATCCAGTTTGGAGTCAGTTGGAGGCTGAGATTCCTTTGGTGCCCCAAAAGGAATCAACCCCCAAGGGACACCAGGAGCTGAATTCAAATCTGCAGACCCTTCAAAGGCCAAGCCCATTTCCCACTCCTCCTTACAGTTCACATCTCCACTCCATTTGTCCTTTTTTTTGGCCAGCAAAACTGTGGGATAATGTAGAAAATCTTGTTAAAACCTTCCTGCTCTCCCCTCACCCCCAGATCCAGACATTCTGTGGTAAAAAGCTTTCAGATTGGCCACTCATGGATAAATTTGTTTCCTCCTGGAGAGGTTGTGAACTCCCCATCCCTGGAAGTGCCCAAGGCCAGGTTGGATTTTTTCCTGGAGCAACCTGGGACAGTGGAAGGTGTCCCTGCCCATGGCAGAGGTGGAACTGGTTGAGCTTTAAGGTCCCTTCCATCCCAAAATATTCTAATATTCTACATTCTGCAGCTCTAAATCCAAGCTGGCTGTTCCTGACCATGTTCTTGTATTTCATCTTTCTGAAAATAGCTTTTTTTTTGAGAATATATTCACTAGTTTTCCCAAGGAGTTAAGGAAAGTTAATCAGCCTGTTGTCCTCTAAATCCATTTTCTTATTTTCCTTAAAAAGACAATAAATCATTTCCCTGTTAGAGCCATAAGGGATTTTTTTTAATGTAGTTTCATTTTAAATGTGTTCATGTTTGTTATTCTAATTTTTAGATTTCATAATTCCTTCCACTTGGAGCATCCTTGTCTCTTGGTGCTAACTTGGCTGATTCTCAGGGTATAACTTGATTTTCTGTGTGAACAGTCCATCACTGGATGATTTCTTGGCAATCTTTTTCAGATTTGTGTCACATTTCTAGCAGGTTTATATTTCATTTCTAAAGCCTTCTCATGCAGAAAGTAGGAGCACAGCATCCCAGTCCAGGAATGGGTTTGGAATTTTCCTTTATGAAGTGTTGTATTTATGAAATTCCTGCCCTCACTAAATATTTTAATTCCATCTTTTCCATGTGCAGCAGCACTGGAATAGGAGTAATTTGAGAAACTTTTAAGTCATTTGCAACAAAATAGAGGTCAATAAAAGAGTTTAATCATTCAATTGGCAAATATTTGTTGTGGGAGCAACTCTGCACTGCCAGAGCCCACAGAGAATACACAATTCTTCAGGAATTTTGCTTTAGTTACTTCTGAGCCCTGCTTGTTTTCTTCTGATATTTCCAAGTGGATATTTTTGATCCCAGCCAAACATAAAAGGTGGCGGCTGCTTTTGAAGTGACTGAGAGTTTCCCAACTCATTTCAGTGGGAATAAATTGAAACCCTTAATTACATTTTGTCATCTCTATCAATCTTTGTGGAAGAACTTGAGCACAGTGGTATTTTCCTCATAGGCATATCCTTGTGGGATAATAATTGAAAATGTGAATTAACTGCATTAACTATCACATAATCAGGGTTTTTTTTTTTTCCAAAGAGAGTCAAAATTTCTGATTGACTTGACTGCTACAGCAGTGACTTGAATTAAACAGCTGCCATTTTGCCATTAAAAGCAAGAGGATTACAAGGAGTTCTGAAACAAATAACTCCTTGTTCCACTCTGCTTTTGTACAAACTGTTTTCTCCAGTTTCTCTCTCAGTTTCATGACCACAAACATCTCTAGGCTATACCCAAAGCCATCAGAGCTGTTTCAGGTGCTGAAATAAACAAAATATTCATTATTTACTCCCCCTCAAGTGGCTGATTTTTGCCATACAATCTTTTCCCTTTGCTCCTTCTCCTGCTCCTTACATCTGTAGCAAAAGAAAAAAAGAAAAAAAAAAAAAAAAAAAAAAAAAAAAAAAATTTTTTTTTTTTCCATTCAGTTTTTCAAGGCTGCTGAACAAAGCCTTTTATCCCCACTGTGCCTTTGTAAATGTGCCATAGTTACCCTCCACACTTGGATGGATTTCCCACATCCCTCCTGAAGCTGTTCCTTCCTTTTCCTCAATAAATATTAACAACAAAGCTCAGGCTCATAAAAGTATGGTGACAAGGGGGTGAATGATCCTGTTTTGAGGAGCAGGCAAACTTTAATTTGCTCAGGTTAGAAGGGAGTAAATTCCATTCTTTAGATAAGACCCTCACCTGTTCTGGAATGGTTGTTGCTGCCCCATTGGATATATATTCTGTTTCCTACTGGAATGATAAATTTTCAGTCAAAATATGAGGACAAAATATTTTATCTTCAAAATATGAGGCCGAGAAGTGCTAAGAAACCCTTCAGAACACAAACCACAGGCAGAGAGAAAACTCCATTTTCTAAACAAAAAAGCAATTAACCCTTATTAACCTGTGCCTCTTCTACAGGCAAGGGGCCAAGATGAAAGAAGAGAGTCCTTACTGAAAAAAAACATGAAGAAACAAACACAAGGAGAGTTTATTATAGGGAACAAACCTGTGGCATCAGGGCAGGGGCCTGGAGGGTGATGCTGCAGGGCTCTGTTTGTCCCTCTTCAGATCCATCAGAGCCTCAGAGTGCTCAGTGGACACAAAATCATCCTGTGCAAAATCAAATAATGGTTCTCTCCTCATTTCCAGCATTTTGAACCCTTAAGTGGCATCTGAAGGAGAAGCTTTTCTCCTGCTTCTAGCAACTCCCACAGAAAGAGGAACATTTGGAGCTTAGCACGGTTCCAGTAGATGCAGCACACGGCTGCATCTCTCAGCTCCACAGCAGTGACAGGGCCAGGAAAGGAAGATCTGATGGAAAGAGATGCAAGAAGAATTCCATGGCCAGCTCCTGTAAATAGTCACCTATTTGCACCAAACAAGAATCTCGTGCTAAGCACCCAGTTATCCATGTTTTTATCAGGTCGCTGGATGAAATCCTTGGGCTGCAGCAGCTCATTACACACACACACACACACAGATGGACATTTTGCCTGGCACATTTATTCCCTAATCTGAATAATCCCCATTAAAGATCTTTGTTCTTTTAGCTGTCACAAAGTGAGTGCTGTTCACCTTTCCCCTGGAATTCAGTGCTCCCTCCATCCCAGTGTCACTTTCCTCCCTGAGCAATCCCTGTCTCTCCATGCTGCTGCAGCATTACATAACCACCCCTGTGCAAAAAGCTGGAGGAAAACTCAGCTCAAGAGCCCAGCCCAGCACAGCCACGTCCAGGTGTCCCCTTGGAGAAAGGAACAAACTCAGGGCAGACCAATTCCCACTGGAATTGCAGTGCTGGGATGGAGAGAGGAAGGGATGATGTGCAAACAGCAGGGTCCAAGAGAATGCAGCACCTTTGTAAAGCTGCTCATATTCCAGGAAAGGATTCCAGTCTTTCCTTCAGTAAGGGTGTGGATTTCTCTCAAGGTGCCTGAACAGGGATTAATAGAAAACATTAAATTAGTATCAATACTTATTATTTATTAAAAGCTCTCTATTCAACATGCTGATAAATCCTTCAGCTCCATTCTGGGCATCCAGAACATGGAATAAATGCAGTGCAAAGACTTCATTTATACCCAAAACTTCAGCGTGGTGCTGTTGTCTGGAGAATTACTCTTGCCAAGAGCCAGGACTTCTCCAGACACAGGAATTCGCTCACAGTAACACTGCTGTGCAACTTTCAGAGCCCAAGTTAGCAATTCTCTACAAGAAAATGCCCCACCTTTAATTCACCTCATGATTCAGTGCCTGCCTTAAAACGAAGGAGCAGAATTCATTTGGGATAACTGTTCAGTAAGGCACTGGCCCAGCAGCTCTCAAAAGCTACAAAATACAAGTTACAGGATGGAGTTTCACATATAACATGTTGAATTTAAGTTAAATTAAAAGAGCATCACAATGTACATAGCCAAGAGCATGAACATTTTAACAAAGGACACCTTGAAGATCAAACAGTAGATCACAGAATCATGGACTCATGCAATAGTTTGGGTGGGAAGGGACCTTAAAGCTCATCCAGTGCCACCCCAGCCATGGCAGGGACAGCTCCCAGTGTCCCAGGCTGTCCCCAATGTCCAACCTAGCCTTGGGCACTGCCAGGGATCCAGGGGCAGCCACAGCTGCTCTGGGAATTCTATTCCAGGGCCTGCCCACCCCGCCAGGGAACAATTCCTGCCCAGTTTTCCATCTAAACCCACTCTCTGTCCGTTTGAAGCCATTCTCTGTTGTCCTGTCACTCCAGGCCACCATGAGAAATAACTCTCCATCTTTCTTGCAGGTTCCCTTTATCATCCTTAGATGATTGCAAAGCTTTTGCCACTGAGCCAGTGGCAGCAGAGAGAAAGGGGAGGGATGAACTTGGGAATCTTCATCTTTGAGACACTTTGATGTGGCCCTTGGGGACGTGGGTTTGTGGTGGCCTTGGCACTGGTGGGGAATGGTTGGGCTGGATGACCTTGAGCATCTTTTCTAACCCAAATAATTCTGAGTTTCCAGGTGTGTGCAAACACCAGTGACTTTGGCAAGGGCTTGGAATCAAAGCCATGCTTAGAATCATTCATTAAAATGTTCTAAGTGGGATGAAGTCAATCCATTGAACAAATCTTGATTATTCCCCTGTATTTCGTGTATTTTTCCATCAGCACAGACAACAGATGAGATGATCAGGGTAACGAGTTCCTGGTGCAATCCCTGTGCACAGAAAGTTTGTCCAGTACTTTTCCAGACAAATTTGGCACAGGGAAGTACTCAACACAAGTGCCAGGTAGTGAGTGGAGAGGAACAAGGTGCCAATACACTGGGGATTGAAAATACATCACTGATCTAAAAGGATCAGAACATCCAATCTCTTGTGAGCAATTAGAAGAATCCCACATACTCCAGCAGCTGTCATTTGCAGAGATTTGGGGGAATTTTGTAGAAAACTGCAGCAGTTAGGGAAAGCTGTGCCCCAGAGGAAGGGCACACCCAGAGGAATCCATATCAAGTATTAAAAGATAAGAGATTAGCTGAGCTAAGTGGAGAATTTCACACTGACCTCACAAGAACAAAGCACACGGAGATTGTGCCATAGCATTAAAGATAATTTCTGAAAGAAATAGGGGTTAACACTGGAAGCCAAGAAACAAAGAGAAGTTCAGCCTGGAAGAGGCAACAGTAATAGCAAGAAATTTATCTGGGAGGAGATCAGTATCAAGGAGGAAGTGCTGGGAGAGTTTTGTCCCACTTCTCAACAAAAAGGAAAGATGCAGATGATCTTTGGTAGGATAAAGGCTTTGCTGTGAGCAAGGGACTACTCAAACCAAAAAGGAAAATCCTTCCCTAAAACTGGATAGGACATAACATAAATCTTGATGTTCAGAAATCAATTAAACCTGGAGAATACATTAAAATCCAGACTGAGGTAACATCAAATCTACCTGAGAATTCATGGAGAATGAGGGAAATTGCAGTGGGCTGGAAAGAACACATGTGGTGCCTGTCTTAAACATGAAGGATGTTTGGCAGAAAAAGGAAGAGAAACTGGTGATTTATGGACCACTCACCTTAAATTAAGCTCTTTAAAGGATAAAAACTGCTTTAGGCACCAGGAAATGCAAGCCAAAATGGCTTTATCAACAGCACATTGCATCAAACCTGCCTCATTTCATCCCACAGCAGATCAACACAGGCTAAGAAAGAAGCTGAGGAGGGTCATATATTCTGATTTTATTAAGATGTTCCACCATCTGCCACAGTGTTCTAATCAGGAAGCAGGGAAAGCTGGTCTAGGAGAAATTACCCTCTCATGGTTGTAAAATTAATTGTAAAACATGCCAAGGAGGAGTTACCAGGGGATGTGTCCAGTTGGGTGTGCAGAGTGCCCAGTTCTGTCAGATAAAATAATGGTTTTAGTGTTTTAGAGGGTAAGTTTAGCATCCAAAATTATCTCAACATGAAAAAGAAAAGGTCTGAAAAACCAGATTCAACTCCAATATAGCAACACAGACTAAGCCCTAAACCAGGACTAATTGGCTACAAAAACAAAGAATAAGAATAAGCTAAGAATAATTGGCTACAATGACAAAGGACTGGAAACAGCTAGAGAACAAAATTCCCAAACATGCTCTAGATCTCACATATTCCACCCTGGAATAAGTGAATCAGGCCCAGGAGAAGCAGAGCATCCCACTCCTGAGAACAAGGATCCAACACCTGCCTTCCTTCGTGCCTGGTGATTCTTCACCACAGCAGAAGCCTCTGCTTTAAATCCTCCCAAAGTTGTTTGACATTGCTGTGAGCCAAACGTTTCCTCAAGGTGTTCAGCACTTCAGGAAGGCAGGACAGATGTTTTACCAAGCTGCCTGTGGCTTCCAACAGCCTGGTTGTGTCTGCCAGGAGCAGATCCTGAGGGAGAACGAAACTTTTGGCTGCCTCGCTGAGACATTTGGAGGAGGAGGAGGAGGAGGAGGAGGAGGAGAAGGAGGAAGGCCTTTCCCAAGGAAGGCTCCAGAGCTCTGCCTGAGTCACCCCAGGCTCAGAACCCCACTAGCCCTTAGGACTGGTTAGAAATGTTCCAAATAGATGTGGGGGTTTAGATAAGTCCCTGCCCTTTTGCCCAGGCCTCTGGCTGTAACTTTATTGAGGTGGCCAGCACCTCAAAACCTACTCTCATTCACAAGTTCTTTAATAATGGCTGATTCAGTCTATTATGGAATGAATTATTTCTCTAATAGACACAAAACTAACAGACATAAGGCTTAAATACTACACAGGAGTGAAGGCAAAAAGAAAACTATTTGTTAAAGGGTTAAAGAAAACTATAGCGTGGGGTTAAAGGTACCTATTAATGTTACAGCTAGTGAAGTAATAATATAACTTGGGATTCAGTATATCTACCATCCAGTTGTTGGTGGGGCACACATGAAGATCCATTCCCTCAATTCCCAGGAAAGTAACCACAGAATCTGTGCCCAAACTTTGGGAGAAGCCTTGAACACTTTCAGGGTGTGTGTGTTAGAGGGCTTCTGACTCTGTGATAATTTGTGTCTTTCATAGTTTGTAAAACAGTGGCTCTCAGTCAAGAATATTTCTTTTATCCCTTCCCACATGGCTCTCCAGTCTAAGATGTTGATTCTCAGCTGGGATCTGACCTCTTTTGGCACCAGAGGTGATCCCTTTGGGCCTTTCAGCCCCTGGGTTTGATCCAGTTTTACACCTGGGCAGAGTGTAATGAGCCCCCTGAAGATGTACCAGCTCTGAGGATTGACCTGCAACCTCCAAGAGTGGCTTAACAATATTGCCAGACAGCTCCTTGGGTGTGTTCTGTAAACCAAAGGTTTTAATAAAAGAGAAAGTAGCAAACAATGCAGAAATAAAAGAACAAAACCCTGTGCAGGTGGCAAACAAGCAGCTGATACCTGGCTAAGGCACCCCCCCAAAAAAGCCCTGAGCACCTCTGTGCTCCTTCTTAAATTCTTAATGTTTCAGCAGGGACAAACTGGCTTGTTGCCAATAGAATCCAGCTACCTTTCTGAGGAATACTAAAGAGACCTATCAGTGCTTTTATCTTGGCTTTGAGCTAATTACTGTCAGGACAGCAGAGAAGTTTCTGGGTCCTTTACCTCATAAGAACAACAAGGGGCAAATCTTAAGCCTTTTCCTACATGGAAACACCTGCTGGGATGTGGGGTGCATTCCTACTTGGCTCATCTCTTCTGTATCTGCACCAACCCTCTGTGGTGGAGAAGGACAGGACAAGAGCCTAAATAATCCTAAAAAAGCCATTTTCTTGTGTGCCTGGTGCTGGTGGGCTGGGGAGAAAGCAGCAGAGCACAAAGGCATTTATAACACTCCAAAAGCCTTTCAGGGCTCTCCAGCCCAGCACACTGAAGCAGCAGAATGTTCCTCGTTTGTTTTTGGTTTTTTTTGGGCAGCAATCACAAAAAGCAGATGTTACACTCTGCTCTTGTGTGTCACTGGCACCCAGCCCCCTGGCAGGATTGGAGAAGTGTTGGCATCCTTGGATGGGCAGCAGAGCTGCTTCCTTCCCTCACACAATGCCAGGGTGAGCAACCTTGGAGCCTAAAACCTCGTGCCTTTGTCATCTGGATTTTGGCAGGCTTCTCCTCCACTCCCCCTGCTCAGATGTGGTATTCCCCAATCCTTACAGAGGCTGGGATGTGCCTTTTCTGCACCATAAATGGATGTAAAAATCCATGACACCCCTTTAACTTTCACTGAAGGAAGGACACTTTCAGAGTTGTCTTTGCAGTTGAACTTGTCAGGATCTCTTTGAATTCAAGCTTCATCAATAAAACAGGGAAAAGGCTTAAGTGTGATGCATTTTTGCCTGGATGTCTAACAGAATACACAACTTTACATAAAATGCTGAATAATTCTGACATTAGACATACAATTTAAAAGTGAAAACTGCAGTCATTGGCAATAAATCATTTGAAGAATGAGTGCTATTAAATCTAGCATTGATAGGTGGTAGGAGAAAAATGATGCCTTATAGATCACAGTTCTTGTGCTGGAAGCTAAATGTGATGTCTTCTGTGGAAAAAAAAATTAAAATAAACCCCCCCAAAAAAACTTTAAAATGATCTACCTATTGGTCAAGTGCAAGGTATGAGGAATGTCATTGATAGAACATAAAAAATAGGAATAATATGCACCTGGTTAAGCATCAGCTGTCACTTTTTGTGTGTTTTAGTTAAATACTATAAAGAAAAAAAAAAATCAGTCCAAAGCCAAAGTTTGGTTGTGAGATCACATAATAAAATACTAGATAATAGAGAATGTGAATCCTCTGGGTGGGAATTCCAGCAGGAAAACTGGAGATGCACTCAGCAGCTGGAGAAGAGAGTCATGGTTCAAAGGAGAAGGAGAAAAGCTGCATGGAACAGGGTTTCAACATCAGTGCAGTGGTCCAAAATTGCCATAATTTCCAGATACCTTCATAAAAATCAGCCATTTAAGTCCTGCCAGCAGTCAAAAACTCAGGCATGCAGGGTGAGTTGGGCTGGATTGTTCCCAGCCAGTGAGGAGGAAATAAATATTTCCTGCCTCAAATCCTGTTTGCAATGGGATAAAATGATGTCTGGAAGCAACAGGAATCATCTGAGAAAGAAAAAAAGTAGTAGAAATTAATTCCACAATTGCCACCTAAGATTTCTTTAGCTTCCTGCAGCCTGAGTGAATATATTATCCATGGGAAATATGGTTGCAGGGAAAATTCCACTGGAAGCTTAATTTGGTGCATCCTCTTGAAAAGAAAGGGATGTATTACTAAAGGGACAGGGCAAGTTCCTGAGGGAATTAAGGATTTTGTGGCTTTTAGCCTTTGTTCCATACCCTGGATCTTGCCAGCAGAGACAACCTTCAGTGTTTGGGAGTGGTAGGAATTTTAAAACTCCTTAAAAAGCAGTTTGGGGGAATACTTTGGATGTAGCCTTATGAATCATGTGGGAAATATCTGCTTATGTTACTCCAAAGGTTTCCAGGCAGAATTTAGGGAATAAACTCGAAGCAAAATGGTCCTGGTGTGAGGATATGTTCAAACTCTTTTTCATATTTCACTGGACATGTGTAGGATAGAGAATCACTGCTCCAAACGTAGATATCCAAACTGAATATTCTCCTCATAAATATAGAAAACCTACATTAAAAACTCCACTGGAATTATCATTTATCTGTTTATGCTGTTTATATCTCTTTGGGAATCATATACAGGACGCTGCATGAGATATTTTTAGATTACTGCATGATTTCACGTGACCTGCATCTAAATTTAATCCAAAATTAAAATGAGTAACTACATTTATTTCAAACCCCCAGAAGCTGGAGACTCTTCCAATAGATGATTCAATACCAAACCAAAGAATCAGAGAATTGTTTGGGTTGGAAGAGACCTTAAGGATCTTTTAGTTCCAACCCCTTTCCATGGGCAGGGAACCTTCCACTGGACCAGGTTGCTCAGAGCTTCATGGAGCCTGAAACTTGAATTTCAGTGACTTTAA
>WEIU01005658.1:249175-325643 GCA_013389925.1 Aegithalos caudatus | reverse complement strand
TTTAAATGTAAAAAAAAAAAAAATATATATATATATATATATTTACTTAACAAAATAGGAGATTAATTAGTTAAAAAAGCAAGAGTGTGTCATGCAGGGACACAGAAGGAACTGCTCTCTGGTGAAGTCAGAGCTGGCTTTGCAGGAAGCATTTCCACAGTCACACATTTTAGAGCACTCTCATTAAAAGCAGGTGAGTCAAAGGAAATTTTAACAATATTTGAACTCCTGCTCCCTTCCCTGTTGAGTGTGGATCTATAGAAAGATGTTTAGCTGCTGGCAGGGAGGACCATAGTCCCAAGGACATCTGATGGCACAAATTCCATGTTTCCCAAGGACCTGTGCAGACAAACCCCCTGCATTAGTAGCAGCCACTGCTTTATTCTCAGCTCTGTTCTGCCTTTAGCTAAATTCCACTTTTGAGGGGCAGAGCCTGAAAATCCAGGGAAGAACATGACTCACAGATAAATTTTTCAGATGTTTCCAACAGCAGGGGTCTGGTGATATCCTCACATACCTGCAGACATCACCACATAACCCCAGGCAAGGAGCTTGTCTTTGGAAAAGGAAAATTTTTCCAGATGATGTCCCAGATTTGTCATGAGAACTCCAGGAATGGTGGATCCATGTCACATCTGCCTGCTGAACCCACAGGTTATGGTGTAAACATCACTAAATATTTGTGCTGGTATTCATAGAATCAAAAAATCACAGAATTGTTTGGGTTGAAGGGAGCTTAAAGCTCATCCAGTGCCACCCCTGCCATGGCAGGGACACATCCCACTGTCCCAGGCTGCTCCAAGCCCCAATGTCCAAGTTGGCCTTGGGCACAGCCAGGGATCCAGGGGCAGCCACAGCTGCTCTGGGAATTCTATTCCAGGGCCTGTCCATCCTGACAGGGATGAATTTTATCCCCAAATTCCATCTAAATCCTGTCCTTCTCCAGTTTAAGGCCATCTCATGCCCTGTACCTCAATGCCCTTGTAAAAGTCCTTCCCCATCCTTCTTGTAAACTCCTCTCTCTCTCCTTACTCACACATTTCTCCACTGCATCAGCTGTACCTACAGCACTACTGAAACTGATTAATTACAGAGCTGAAATTAAATTTTCAAATAATTCCATATAGACAGAGACTTGCAGGACACACTGGCTCAATCTTGGTCTAAACCAGAGGTTTAAAAAGAAGATCATGTTGTCACTTCTCCCAGACTATTGGACCCATTAATCCACATCCAGGTGCCCTTAGTACCAATCTCCTTTCCCCTTTTGTCATGATTTAAGCCCAGCTGACAAATAATTGATTTTCTCACTCCCTCCCACCCTATCAGTGAGCAGGAGGATTGGCAAGAACAAGTAAACTGTGTGGGTCGAGATAAGGACAGTTTAATAACCAAAATGATGGTGATGATGATGATGATAATAATAACAATAATAATATAATACATTGATACTACTGATAATCATAATAATGAAAAAGAGAGAGAGTGACAGAATCCAGGAGACACAAGTGATGCACAACACCATTTTCACCACCCTGTTCCTGAGCAGCCATTCCCAGTCAGCTTTCCCAGTTTTATATTGAAAAATTGCCTGAATATTATACTGTAATCTTCTCCCAACACTAAATGATGTGGGAAATTGATTCTCTATTGAGAACAGAGAATTCTCAAAGCTTGACAAAAGGCTCACATAGTCTTGTGCATCTGTATGCAAACTTTAAATAAAGATAAAANTAATTTATTATATATTATAATTATATACTGAAAAAAATCTGAAAAGTTTTCCTCTGGGGAGGAAAATCCCTTTGGCCAGCCCAGGTCAGTGTCCTGACTGTGCTTCTTCCCAGCTTTGTGTCCATCTCCTCACTTTCTGAAAAGTCCTGGATTTAGGGTAGGCATTTCTCCCAACACTAAAGGATGTGGGAAATGGATTCTCTATTGAGAACAGAGAATTCTCAAAGCTTGACAAAAGGCTCACATAGTCTTGTGCATCTGTATGCAAACTTTAAATAAAGATAAAAAACTCAAACTAAACTCCAACTTTACTGAGCTCAAACTTTAGATTGAGATAAAGCATGCTGACTTTGAAATGCCATGGAATAGGACAGACATTGTTAAGAGAGAAATTGAACTAGAAAAAAGTTTCAAATTATGACCTTGCAAACAGAGCAGATATTTTGGAGAAATAGAACTATGAAACCAAACCCACGTGGGGTATTTTTATAGATGATTGGCTTAGAAACATTGGCAGCATTGTGTGACAAAGGCTCATAGGCAAAAAAAACCAAACCTTATAATGCATTGTAATTAGGAAGAGTTTGGCTTCTGGTTGTGATGGTGTGAATTGTAACTTCTGTACCATACCACCCTTCACATGAAACTGAAAATGGAATAAAAGTCTTTAAAATGCCTCTCAAGAGCCCTGTCTCTAGGTCAGAAAAAGGGTTTTTCCAGCAAAACCTAAGTGTGGTTTTCATACTAAACCCAAGCCAGCTACTAGGAAAAAAATTAACCCTCTCCCAGCCAAAGCCAGGACACCCTCCAGAATTTCCTCTCCAGCTGGAACATCTCCAGGTTGTCTGCATCCAAACTTTTCAAGCCACAGAACATTCAGTTATTATTAAGTACAGAGAAATGCCAGCTCATGTCAAATATCCACAATTTAAACTTTTAATATTTAAATATCCAAAATTTTTGTCAGTTCTGAAAACGATGCCAGATTCCCAGTCCCATTAGATATACACTTCCATACCTCTGCTTCAACATTGCAAATCTACAAGCAACTGCTATTACCTGGTTTTCTCTATCAAAAGTTATGTAGTCAGAAGTCTGTGGAAGACTTTCTTTGACTGAAAATAGCAAATTTTCCTCCTCAGTTTTCACTGTGAATCACTCTCTCTTGGTTTGGAAAGACAGGTGTCTGCTAAGAAAGGCAGGAGCCTCCCTTGGAATGGAGAATGTAAATCCCCTCCCTCTGAATTGTTATAATTTGAAATTAAGGGGCTCTCAGGCAAAGAGATGGGAATAGGAAGAACAGTTCTTTACTAGGAATATTAAAAATGCAACCAACCAAAACCATTCCCCTGGCAGAGTGAGAGCCCAGCCTGAGGCTGTTGGTGCTGGCACAGCCCAGCCCAGCCCTCCTGCAGTGCCAGGGGTGGTTCTGTTGGAGCAATGATCCTGGAGCAGGGGGAAGTTTTCCTCTGAAGGTGCAGTGGTGCTGGGATGGCTCTGGGCTCCTCTGGGAATGCAGGGCACACAGGCTGTGCTGCTGCTCTGGATCCCAGCTTGGATCCAGCTGGGAATGCTGGGCTCCTCCCCTGGCTGCAGCATCTCCCCCTGGGATGCTGGAATTGTCTCAGGCCTGCAGTGAGCCTGGCTGGGCCCTGAACAGCAGAGATCCCTGCAGGGAGGGTCCTGGAAGGGATAAAGAACAGCAGAGATCCCTGCAGGGAGGGGGGTCCTGGAAGGGATAAAGAACAGCAGAGATCCCTGCAGGGAGGGGGGTCCTGGAAGGGATAAACAACACTTGGGTTTAACAGATAATAACAGAATACAAACTGCTGGGTACATCCTGCACTACACCCTTAAGACACACTTTTATGTTCTCCACTGGTTCTGTCAGCACATCACTTGCAAGCACATTGGAGGTGCTTGAGTAAAACACACAGAATGCATCAAAAATGTATTTTGCTGTCTGGAGAGAAGCGGTTTTCTCCAATTCTTTCTTCATTTTTGTCTTTTCTATTCTTTTGACATGAAGGGGTCAACAAGGAGAGAAGAAATGAGTTCTTGTTTAAGAATTAAAGTTCTTGTTTAAGACATTAAAGTCACTGCTGAGGAATGGCAAGGCAAATAAATGTAGTAAAATTAAAATGCAAATTAAAGGACATGCATTTGTGCCCATATGCTTGTGTGTGTGAATCCAAGGGGACAGCAAATTCCATGGCCTGGCTGTGAATGGATTTGCAGGAGTCACCTCCCTGGTGGCAGGGAGTTGATCAGGGGTGTGAATCACTTATGTGAAGAGGTGAGGGCACAGCACTGAGGTGATCAAAGCTGTTCAAACAGGTGATGGGGAGAGAATTTCAGCTGTTCCACATCTCCTGGTCACAACACTGTGATACAATTCCAACATTTCTGTTTCATAACAAGAGTGAGTCCATCACAGTGTCCATGCAGGAGACAGGGCACTCATGAGACACACTGAGAAAAAAAAAAAACAGGAAAAATAACCTGAGTGACTCCAAGTCTGCCAGGATTCCTCCAGCAGCACACACTGCAACACTCCCAGCTCCCCTGCCCTGACTGATTCCTCACTCCTTGGAGCAATTCCTGTAAATTTGGGGGGAAGGGAAGGGAGTGCTGCCACCCTGTTCTCCTAAACAGATCATCCTCCTACTCCTCCATTTCAAAAGCAAGCAATGAACCTCTGAGGGACAAATATTGCAAAATCTTTGAAATTTCTGAAATTTAACCAAATCATGGCAAATCTAATAAGTCCAGTTGATGGCTAAGATGGGTTTTTTCTGCTTTTAAAAAGGAAGTGTTTTGTTGTTGTAGGATGTTGAACCCTTATTGTGCACTGCTGCCATGGAAGGTGCATTATAATGAAAATGTAGATGATGCCAGGCCCCAGCGTGTGTTTCCAATTAAAACTCTTCATTTTCTTCTAAGATGTTAGAGTATGACCTGATTAGCTCTGCTAGTTATCAGAGCTCAGCTTCTGTGACCCCTTATCTTATTCAACAACTGCTGTCTGACTCTGTGCATTTGGAGAGGACAGCAACAACATCCCTAAAAGTCCAGGGAACTTTTATGGAGTCCATAAAACCTTCCACAGATAATTTATTGTGGGTCAGGGGCAGCAATTCCAGCTGTTCTCTGTCCCTGAATCTCCCCTGCCTGCCCACACATCTTAATTAGAAATAATTAGCACACCTCAAACTGCAATTCCACCCTCACAGTGCAGTGGATTTTTAGGTATAAAAATTATAGATAGTGGAATTTACTGCAGTAGAGTTGCCTGCAGATTCTTGAGGCTTGAAACAATGGCAAAGTTATCTCTTTTCATCCAGGATTCCTCAGTGGTGCTATCAGATAAGGAGCAGCTTTAAAGCCCTTTCCTAAGAAGCAGTGTCCTTAGTCAGCAGGAAAAGAGCAGTGTATTATTTATGGAAAGCAGGCAATATGCAATCACAGAGAAAGGGTGGTAGATGAAGTGCCAGATTAAGCCTGAGCTTTGAAAATGTATTTTATGTCACACATAAATAAATAGAAATTATAATAAAAATAAAATTAAAATATAATTTAAAATAAAGTTTTGTATATATATATATATATGTAATTGACCTAAAAGGTCAATTATAAAAAATTATCAAAAGACATATTTTCATGTAAGTTTTACTTTAGATTCTAATTTCAATAGTGGCCATTCATTTTGTATGTTCCCTGTGAGGGTGGGGAGGCCCTGGCACAAAAAATGTTGTGTCTGCCACATCCCTGGAAGTATCCAAGGCCAGGTTGGAGCAGCCTGGGACAGTGGAAGGTGTCCCTGCCTATGGCAGAGGTGGGAATGAGAGGATCTTTAAGATCCCTAAACCATTTTGAGATTCTGTGATCCTACATTCAGACAGCATCACATAAATTCTTTTCCAAGCACTTCAGCCTCAGCAGTCTCCTCTCCTCACCTTCCCCAAAGACACACAGACATTTTTACAGACTTTTTTTCAGCCTCTTGCTTTGCACCAGCAACACAAAAAGAATATCTGGAGAGGTTGGGAAGCCAGGAGCAGGTTCTCCAGCTGGGGAAAGGGAATGTTTTTTAGCACAGGGCTGCAGCATACGCAAGGCCTTCGCCTGGAGGTGGGTGTTAACGTAACTTTTTTTAAAAAGTGACAGCAAAAATGCAGTGCCCATAAAAGCCAGGCCAGATGGATCCCTCGCTGCTTTCACGGGTTGTGCCTCAAATACCACGGTGCAGATGGATTTTTGGGGGCTGGGGTGGTTTTTCTGCTGGGTGAAACACACTGCCAAGTCCCTGCACTCAGTGTTGGTAACGCCAGGGAGAGCCTGGGAGCTTTCCAAGGGTGGAGATGGCGAGTTTACACTTTATTGACAAAGGTGTCTGTTCTCTCCAGCTCTGTCCTCATGTTTCCCCCAGGCCTGTGCTGGTGCTGCCTTAGCCTGTGTCAAAGAGAGCTGAGCAGGCTCCATGCTTTGAGCTCAGGGAATCACAGAATCCCAGGATCCCTGAGGATGGAAAAGCCCTCCCAGCCCAGGGAGTGCCCACCTTGTCACCCTGAGTGCCACCTCCAGGTGCCACCTGCAGGGATGGGCACTGCCAAGCTCCCTGGGCAGTTCCAAGGCCTGAGCCCCCTTTCCATGGGGAAATTCCTGCTGCTGGCCAAGCTGAGCCTCCCCTGGGCCAGCCTGAGCCCCTTCCCTCTCCTCCTGTCCCTGTTCCCTGGGAGCAGAGCCCGACCCCCCCGGCTGTCCCCTCCTGGCAGGGACTTGTGCAGAGCCACAAGGGCCCCCCTGAGCCTCCTTTTCTCCAGGCTCAGCCCCTTCCCAGCTCCCTCAGCCCCTTCCCAGCTCCCTCTGCCCCTTCCCAGCTCCCTGCCCTGCCCTGGACACGCTCCAGCCCCTCCAGGGCTCTCTGGAAGTGAAAAACCCAGAGCTGGACATTCACATGGAGAACATTCACCCCACCCAGTGAGAGGGAGAGAGACTTGTTCTAACCAAAATGTTAAATTTCTGTGCTGGGCTCCTATCTTGTTACATTTTCTAACCAATTAAAGGAGGCAGGGACCTTCAGAGGATGGTTCCTTTTGCCATCTCTAGGAGGGAGCAAAGCAGGTATTTTCCATCCCATTTTCCTATAATGACAGACAGGGTGAACCATGTGAGGTTTAACTCAGGGGTGGCTGAAATCCAACAGGTGAGAAGTTAAAAAAAAGCCATCAGCCAGTACATTACAATGTATATTTTGACTTCTATCTGAAATTATTATTTTCAGCATGGTTTAGGGTACACTCACCTCTGCTTTTCCAAACCTTTTTCTGCAATAATCCTCACTCCTGGAGTGACCTTTGCAGAGCTGTGTGGGATTGCAGGGCTGCAGATTGTACTCTGCTAGAACTTTTTAGCCTGAGTTGCACTCCAAACACCCACAGGCTTGCATTAGGAATTTTAGGCTCACAAGGCTCAATGTTACTTCTCAAAATGGGATAACAGAACCTGTAGCACCCTCATGATTTTGTAGATTTAAGCTGCTTTTAGCTTAAGTCTGGATCCAGGTTCTCTCTCCTCAGCAGCCCTTTTCAGTGAGGTTGTTGTAACTGGAAGTAGAAAAGCTGAAAAAGCGAGTAATTAATGTGCTAACTGTGGGAGGGAACAACCAAAAGGAAAACAAAAGGAGCTGTGGATTTCTTTGAAACCATGAAAAGGAAAAAAACCCCACTTTTTCACTGTACCTTAGGCTGGTTCTCACTCCTTGTTTCAATAACAGGAAAGAAAAAAAGAGACAGGAATGTGCAAGGTTTTGCCTTCAGACTCCTGCTGAGCAATAATGGAAGTATAACTAATTAAGGGCCTGATCAAGGTCCCGTTGAAGCCAAGAGAAAGCTTCCCACTGCTTTCAAATGGCTTTGGATCAGCTCTGAATGCGTGGAGTGTAAATATGACAGCTTTAAAAACATGGTCTGCTCTCAGTCAGGGCTGGCTGGAGGATGCTGCCACGCCAGAGCTGGCCCAGAGCTGCTCTGGAGCAAAATCAGGGGTTATTATTTCAAATTGAAGAGATGTATGAAAGCTGTTCTTGATCTGAGAAGGATAAATGGATAAAATGGTAGAGAGAGGGCTTGGGGAAAGCTGGGCCGAGCTGTTCTTGTGCTGCTCCTGCTGGGAGAAGGAGAAGAGATGAGAATTTCTCTCTTTTCAGCACACCTGGAGAACAGCATCCAGTTCTGGACTCCTCGGTCCTAAAAATACATAAATACACTGGAAAGAGTCCAAGGAAGGGCTACAAAAAGGACTGGAACCTCTCTTCCCTGTGTGCTCAGCCTGGAGAAGAGAAACTCAGGGAGGGCTTATCAATGTTTATACACCTGAAAAGAGGGTGCAAAAGGGATGGCCCCAGGTACTTTTCACAACCTGAAACATGGGAGGCTTTGCTGGATAGCAGGGAACACTTGTTTTTACTCTGTTTTTACTACTTTTACTTGTTTTTACACTTTTTTTTTTTTTCTTTGAGGGAGACTGGGGACTGCCACAGGTTGCACGTGGAGGTTGGGGAAGCACATATGGCATTTATTTTAGAACTTCTTTATCTCAGAATCCTGACTGGTTTGGTGATAAACTGTTTGCAGAGAACAGAATAAGCCCCTAATTGCATTCAATATTAGTCCTTGCACAAGTGCTTTCTTTTAGATCCATTAGTTCTGAGGGAATAAATATTCTCCTCAGCCTCCAAGTGTGGGCTGACCTCCACCACAGTCTGTGCCTGCTCCTGAGGTCACTCCAAAAAGCTGACTGCAAAAGTTGAGACATTTGTATCACAGGAAAATAGAAAAAAAACAAGCCTAATTTGAAAGGTTATTCGAAATGGGAGCATGAAGAATAAAACCTTTGATTTCCAGGGCTCTGCTCTTGGTTTTTCACATCTTTTTAGAAGTGTGAATTCTAACTGTCTGGGGCTTTTGGAGCCACCACACCTTTTTCCCTACCACAAAACATAAATAAAACAAAGCCTACCCTTGCAACATCTGTTTACTCCCCTGTATTCTGAGTCAGCAGGTTAGAGAAGAAACGAGGTGATATGTTAACACACAGTCAAAAAAGAAAAAAAAATAAATAAAAAAAAAAGACTCACTCATCCATAAGCAAAAAATCACAGAACACAATTCACTCTGGTCTTAACTCTGCAAGCAGCAAGAAAACTGACACGTGAGAAACCACCCAGGCTGAAAAATGTATCTTCTTCCCATTGCTGTAGCAATTCTAAGCTGCAAAATGCATGTTCTTTTCCCACAAAAAGGGGATTAGGAGGCAGGAGACAAGGATTTGTCAGAATTATTTATCAAGTTACTGCACAAGTTAGTTTAAAGTCGTGGACTCTGCCAACTTTTAATACCTTCTTCAGCCTGACTAGAAGGAGGGAGTTAAATTAGGGGAGAGTGGTGCAATGGCAAATAATTTAAACCCCTGGAATGCTGGAGCTCCACATGCCAGGCAAGTCAGATGTAATCCTCCTGTTTTAATCAAAATAAAAGAATGCCCTCAGCTCCAGGCAGAAAACAACAACACAAGAGCACAAGCTGGGAAAAAATCAACCCCAATGAGGAATAAAAGTAAAAGAAAAACCAGGAGTCAATCTGCATTTTAATTTACTATCATTACTATTACTATTATTGTTATTATTATTATTATCTTATTCTTTAATCTGCAAATTGTTCCATGAATGGTACATCTGAATCCCAAACCTGCCTTATAAACCAGCTCTGTGTGCAGAAGACTGAGCTGACCATGACAGGAAAATAAATGTGACCAAAACCAGCTGATGTGCTCTAAGTAGAAGAAATCGCTGATTTTGGATTATCATTGATTTTGTGGGTATTTCCTCCTGCCTTAAATTCATTCAGATTCACTTCTTAGGTATTATNTTTTTTAATTGAAAAAAAAAAATGCAAAATTTAGAAATGTTAGAGTAAAAATCTTAAAAAAGAGAAAACCAGCAAAAGTCTCTAGAACAAAAAGGAAGAGGTTTGCCCCTTTGCAGGCAAGAAGTAATTTGTATTATGAGGGGATGCATCATAATTTTGACCTAAGTAAAACATCTATCTCACTTTGCAAAGCAATTTAGCCTCATAGGCTTAGAAAATCTGCACATAAAACGCTCCTAAACATGATGTCACCATCCATGTCTGACTCCTTCCTTCAAAGACAGGAGAACTTAAAAAAATTATAAAGCACCAAGAGTTCCTTTAAAAATGAAAAAAAAATACAGGTTAATATATAAAATCGATCTCCCCAATGAAAATACTGCAAAAACGGCAAAAAGTTTCTCTTCAGACACACTTATAATTCTATTTTTTTAAAAACAAAATTAACTAAACTTTCCAGATGAGTTCTAGCACTGTCTGTGATCCTCTCTCCCTCCAAAAAGAAAAAAAAAATGGGATTTTTCATAATATTGTTTTCCTTTTTTCTGATTAGAAAATGGATGCAAGTTTTTTTGGGATACAAGACAGGTTTCAGTGCAATTGTCTTTGGACTAGAGGTCAAAAATAACCCACTCCCCCAAAAAAAAAAATGTGTAGGTTGCTATTTTATCCAAATTGAATGATATGTCCATAATCCCAATCAGTTCATTTATTTTCAGACACAATTGGAACCCTTGGGGCTCTCATGGAAAAGCTCAGTGGATTGGATTCAATTCCAGCCAGTTCAGATATTTGGCTCAGAGCCTAAAGAGATGAGTTTGAGGCAAAAATAAAATGGATATTCCAAAGGTCAGTTTTACTTCTGAAATCTTTGCTTAATAGGGAGCATTGCTGGCATTTGCTACAATTAAATTTTAGTTAATCTGGCTTGGGAAAAAAAAAATCAATGTTTTGACCTAATGATTTTTTTTTCCCCAACAAGCAAGAGAAATGCAGGACACAGTGTTGGGTAATTGGTAAGGAATGTTGAACACAGGAATTCAGGAGGCAATTTTCCTAACCCACATTGAAGTGTGATAACTAAGAACATTTGTCAAGGCTGCATCATCATTTTATTGGCTATTTTTGCACCTGTTGGGGGTGTGACAATGTGTTGACAGATCTCTCCTGGCAGGACACCCTGGGACAGACACATCCACTCCAATAAATTCCATAATGTGACACCTCGTTTCACTTGGGACACATGAAGTTGCCACAGAGGTGATAGCTTTTACTACAACTCCAGAAGTAATTTCCACTAAAATGTGAAGCATTATCAGCCAAGTACAGAGATCCTCAAGTAAATATAGCCCTTAGAATAAAATATGTAACACAGAGAGTGCAACAAAAGCCTAAAAACCTCTCAAAGCATTTTTCAAACTCATTTTTCAGCAGTGCCAGTGCACACTTGTTGTTGCTCACAGCAAAGATTAAAGGTTTTGCTTTGAAAAATTAGTATTTTAGTACTACTAGGAGTAGCAATATAACCTTTTCATGGTTCATATACATCATCATTTATAGAAATTTAATCTGATGTCTTTAGTGTTTAAAATAAAAGAGCAACAGCTGTTTTTTGAGGTGCTTGGGTGCCAAAATAAGTAGGTGTGTCCCACAAGGTGCTTTCAGAGCTGGCTGGACATCGACTCCCATTTTATTTCAGAGTGCCAGCACCTGTCTGGGTGAATTTTCCACCAGTTTTCCATCTGTGCTGCAAGCAGATCAATGATTTTTATAATTTGCACAGTGCTCACCAGGCTGGCAGGGTGTGAAAGAACAGCCAAAAGAAACCACAAATAGAAGGTAAAAGAAGGTGCCTTTTCCAATCAAAGTGAAAGCAAAGTAACATTCTTCTGAGCAGCCCTGAAGGAGTTAAATAATTCACAAGGATTGGGATGAATGAATTCCCTGCAGGAAGCTCAGCAACTCTCCCAAAAAGAGACTGGGGATCTTGGTGGGTTGTTTAAAACAACAACAACAAAAAAAAAAGTGCCAAAAGATAATAAAGGCCACAAAATCTCCCCTGTCTCACCTCTCAATTTCCCCTCCTGGTAGACTGTACACAAATTAACAGCTTTTTAAGTCTTTCAAGGGTATTTATTTCTGGCAAGGACACAGACTTTTCTGTCAAGGTTTGCAGAACATTCTGTTCTGCACCACGTATGCACATGCTGCTGGATCCCGTTCCTATTATATATTCAAACAGCACACAGAAGATTGTCATCACACAATCTGTCTGGAGCTGTCCTGATGAGCAGAAAAAGTCCAAATTGATGGGGGAAAAAAATATAATTCACCCTTTATATTTCTGATCCAGAATCAACTGGACTGGTCTTTGTGCACAGCGTGGGATAAAACACCAAGGTGTGTTCCCTGCCTCTCCTCATCCATTCCTTCATCCATCTGCATCTGCTTTTCATCATTTCATGGAGTTTTCTCATTTTAGGACCATCTATCCATAATGGAAGTGTTCTATCAATTCAAACCTTCGTGATGCCACCTCAAAACAATTCCAGTGGCATTGAAGCAGCTGCTGAAACAGGTGTGCAGTTCCTGCCCTGACTGCAGAGGTTTTGCACTATTACTGACTAAATCCAGAAATTATTACAGCCCAAATCTGTAATTAAGGCTGGCCAGCAGCTGAACAGGCTTTGTCAAGGATTTTAGACCACCAGTAATTTGGTTTAGCCAAAAATGCTACAGTCATTGTACAGTCAGCAGCAGATCAACACCAGCAAGTACAAAAGGAATTTAAAATAAGGAATTTACACTATTAAAGAATAAGGGAGAAAATAGCATTAAGTTCTGAAAGGGATTAATTAATTAATGCCTTTTTTACATCAAACTGGTCCTCTCATTCTACTAGTGAATAACTTTACATGGGGATGGATAAAATGAAAAATCAAACTCATTTTTCCATGGGTGATGTAAATTCTGAGAGACCTCTATTAAAAATTTTAAAAACCCAAACAAACAAACAAAAATATAAAAAACCCCAACAACAACCCAAACCATTCTGATCAGGAGAGTTACACAGGGAGTTATTCCTATCACATCTAGAGTAAGGAGGATGTAACTTTGCAGCAGCAAAATGAGAAATACAAAAAACTGCACAGCCAAAGGAAGGTGTGCAAGCAAAGCTCCCTGCAAAACATTTCCACAGAAATCTTTCCCTGCTTAAAAAGTTCAGCCCAAACCTAAAAATTTACAACTTAACCAAATACACAAAAGACAACTCTTACTCTAGAGCTGAGTGAAACTGGGCCCTGGGGTGAATTTATTGATTAAATAAACTTACTGAGACCTTCAGGGAAGAGACAGAAATTTAATGAATAACAGAACTTTCACTGTTTGAGCCCCTGAAGCTGAATATTCTCCACCATTTGTGGACAATTTCTTTGGAGCAGCAGAAGGCACAAATTCCTGTGGAACTGTCCCGTGTGAATCCACAGCTTTTTAGCAATGGCTCCTTCTCAGCTGCCAATTTTCAGTGAAATTGCAATAAATTAATGTGGTTGAAACCTTCAGCCACGCTGATAAACGGGGTTGAAACTGATCTCCAAACTGTAGAAATGCTGCTAGAAAAGGTAAAAAATGACACCACAGCCACAACAGACTTGTTGCAGCAGGAAAACAGAAAATAGACAGCCCCGAAGTTATTTATAAATATATTGCATTTCAAAATGTTTAAATTTTTTTAAAAGCCACAAAATAATACAAAAGTTGGCAAATAAAATTATTACCATAAATATGTCCAAACATGAGAGATCAGACCTTCTTTTTTGTCAGTCAGATCAAATACAAATCTTTGTTGTAATGACACCATTAAACTGAAAAGAAGAAGTCACCAGTTTAAATTTTCCTTCAGCACTGCCAGATAAGACCAATGATTCATCCATCTAAGTGCCAGTGTTTTGGCAGGGGAAAATAAAAGCCCTAAAAAAGAAAAAAAAAAAAAAAAAGTGTTCCTTGGATGCACATGTCCATGTAATCTACTTGAAACTGCACATTACCTCATTCTGGAGTGATTTTATTCAGGTCTCCTCCTTATTAAACTGTTTTCGTACTCTCCCATCAAAGGAGTGGAAGTATTTAGGACTTTCAAGGTCTAAAATGAAACACCAAAAGGTGATTTTTGTCCTTTCCCTCCCACATCACCCTCTGACCCATCCAGCAGTGTCCAGTCTGCTGTGGTGAGTCTGAGCAGAGGGATCTCCTCACACAGAGCATCTCCCAAAAATTCCTGGCCAGGTCCCAAACTCAGCACAGAGCTGGAAACGGCTCCTCTGCAACCTGGCTGCTGCAGGACATCCCAAAATCACCAGGGTGGGAAGAGCCCCTCAGGATTTTTACTTCTAAATGTTGTAAAGGCACAATTTCTTTGGAATATCAGAATATTCACACCAAAAGAAGGCTGTCCATCCTCAGTTGTATTTCCCTTTGGTTTTCCACCATGGAACCAACTGGGTGTTTCTTCTCAGTCTTTGAGGAAAGACAAAATCACCCCAGCCCCAGCAGCATCACCCAAACCCTGTCCCCAAGGCCACCTCCAGACTCCTCCTGAACACTCCCACACACAGGGACTCCAAACCTCCCTGGGCAGCTCAGCCCAAGGCCTGACCACTCTGCCAGGGAAATTTCCTTGCCCAAGCTCCAACCTGAGCCTGCCCTGGTGCCATTTGAGGCCATTTCCTCTCCTCTTTTACCTGCAGAGCCACAAGGGCCCCCCTGAGCCTCCTCTTCTCCAGGCTGAGCACAGAGAGCCAAATTCTGATGTTTCTTCCCACTGAGAGCAGCCCCACTCCTCTCTTGGGGCTCAAAGTCCCCCTCCAAAGGGGCTCTGTCATGAGGGGTCCAAGATTTTGGCTCACTAAAATCAGCAGCAGCAACAAGAAGGAGAAGTGAGGGGAAAGCTGTAAATTTGAAATCCAACACATCCTTGCAGATCAGAGACCTTCAGATTCATGGAACACCAAAGAAATCGGATTTAAATCGTGATGTACAATCCAAACACAGAGAAAATTGTATTTGCTTGTGCATCCACCAAGAAAGGGGACACAGGGTGACACAAACCCCTGGGTGATGATTTGTGGCTCTCTTGAATTCCTCTGATCTAGCTCAGACAGCACCAGGACCTGCAGAATTGGAGATTTTTACACCTCTAACATCTGTAATAAAGAATGTGCTGCATTGTGCCAGGCAGAATGAAAAAAAAAAAAAAGGATTTAAATCATAATCATAAAGGATGTGCTGAAGAATTCATTGAAGGATCTTAAAGCAAGACAGATTTTATTCACTAAAGATGTGCTGTGGGGTGTTTCTATGTTCCATCAAGGAAAAGTTAATTACAAAGTTCTGGGGTTAAATATTCTCTGTACATTTTCTGGGGTGTGAAGTGATAAATCCAGTAGTTGTTGACTGCTGTTAATTATTTATTTGACCATGCCAAAGTAATTTTCTGGGCCAGTTTAGTAATATGTCAATAATTTCTGTCTCCTTGAATCTAAAATTCCCCTAAAATCAGAAAAGAAGTGATTTTAGAGAGGAGGTGACTTTGTGGAAAAGGCAAAATACAGACAAAAAAAAAAAAAAAACCAAAAAAACCCACCAACAAAAAAAACTCAAAAAAGAACCAAATGAACGATTCCTAAGTAGAAAATTTAAAATTACCCAGAGGTGCTAAGAGCTCTCATTCCTTCTGATAATGAAAAATTTGCCTTTCAGAGATGTGAGCAGCAGGAAACAAAAGGAAATTACCCTCTGACAACTTTCTTTGTAGACTAAGAATTGGTAGCTCCTAATGGGCAGGTGTCCCCATTAGAATAAAACATTAATTAATGCCCTGGCTTGCAGGCTCAGCTGGGGAAAAAATGCCTAAAAATGGCTAAATGAGCATGGAAACTGGAGTGCCTCCTGGGCTGGTAATTGCATGTCCCCACATTTGTTGTAATTTGGGATGTGATTTTCCAATTGGATCCAAATCACTGGAAGGCTCTGGTTGTTGGGACAACACACAGGGATAATGATTCTATTAAAGCACTCAGGGCCTGATTTCTAGAGGAATCATCACCATTACTGGGATCAGGGAACTTTTGGTAGCTTGGAAAATTTGGACTCAGCCTAATTTTAGTGTAAAAACTGCCAAGAAGGAATTATGTGAGAGGCAAAAATTTATGGTGACTGTGGGCACGATGAAGAGTAACACCAAATTTTAAATGGAAAATTTTGATCAAAACTAGAATAGAGGGAAATGTGAGGGGGAAAAAGTTCTGTTTCTTTTCATTTTATATGAAGAAAAAAATGAAAAAAGCAGCAATAAATAATTTTTCCGGGAGTCACATCAGCAACTTAGTTCATAAGTAGAAACAAAAATAGAAATTAAAAACTGAATTAAAATGTTTCTAGATAATTTGAAGGTGAGTTGTATTTTTCACCAGGACAGATTGTCAGCAAGAATGGAACGATGGAATGGCAAGGGCAGGTGGGATTAAACCAGGTCCTCAGAAGGATTGGATGAAGGTTTTGATGGATGAACCCTTCTTTGGATGAAGGCTACAACACTGAAATTCCATGGTAGGGATACCTCCCAGTGTCCCAGGCTGCTCCAAGCCCCAATGTCCAACCTGGCCTTGGGCACTGCCAGGGATCCAGGGGCAGCCACAGCTGCTCTGGGAATTCTATTCCAAGGCTTGCCCACCCTGCCAGGGAGGAAATTCTTCCTAAGATCTGATCTAAACCTGTCATTTTTCACTCTGAAGCCATTCCCTGTGTCCTGTCCCTCCATCCCTTGGCAATTGTCTCTCTCCAGGTTTCCTGCAGCTCCTTCAGGCCCTGCAAGGCCACCCTGAGCTCAGCCCAAAGCTTCTCCTGTCCAGGCTGAACAATCCCAGCTCTGCCAGCCTTTCCTCCCAGCACAGCTGCTCCATCCCTCTGCTCATCCTGGTGTTGCTCATCTCATTCTTTCAATATTTCTGCTATGAAACCTTTTGTAGCCATTTTTCATACCAGGATCAAATTAATGATTACACAGCAATCAATTTAGCAAAATGAAAATCATCCTGATCTGAGGAATTGCATCATCAGCCTTGTATTCAGAGGGTGGAGAGGAAAATAGTGACATCTTACTACTAATAAAGTCAGAAAAGGAGATTTCTCTTCAGTAGAACACAAACCAAGGCAGTCACTTTAATTTGGGGCTTTTCAAACACCAGAGAAGAGCTTGGAAAGGATTTGGAGCTTTTAGCCCTGACCCTGCACTGAGAAACCTCTGTCCAGACTGAGCCTTCCCATGCTCTGGACACATCCAGCAAAGCTCCATGAAGATGGATAATGGGTCTGCCTGCACATAATTTCACAGTCAGAGTGTACCTGCCTGTGTTGGATCACATTCTCCAGGTTGTGCAGCTGAAATTGTGCTGGAAAGATGCAGTAGAATAAGGGAAAGAGGTGAAAAATTATCCATGAAGCTGCACATCCAGGCTTTGCAAAGCAAAACAAGCTGTTCCATGGAATGGTTAGGAAAGCCTGGAACTGATCTCTTCTAGTACAAATGCCTAGAAGCAGAGCTTTGAATTTTTCAAAACAAACAAGAAGGAATTTTAATTAAAAGGCATCGAGGAATGGCAAAATATATCTTACCTAAATCTTGCTCCCGTTTTCAGTGAGTAAAGATTAATTTACCCTTACATTACATAGAGTTTTCTGAAGTGTTAAACATTTGAGAATTATGCTGCAGACATTAAAATCAAGTCAAGCTGCAAAACTCAGGAGGATTTTGTGCATCACATCCAGTCTGAAGAGGGGTAGAACACTTCTGTTAATAGGACAGCATGAGAACTGTCAGGTGCTTATCTTTTCATTAACCAGGTTTGCACACAACTGAGTGAATCCTGGCCATAATCTAGAATTTGGAGAGGAGAAAAGACAGCAATACAATAGGAAATAAGAAGGATTTTTAAAACTGGAGAAACAAATTAAGGACTTCTGATCACATTTGCTCTTGATTAAAATTTCACAGGCCAGGAAATATAATTCTGAGTAATACTGAGCTTCCTTATAATTTTAAAATGCAGGAGACAGTGGAGCTTGTACTGGTTTGGGTTTGCATGGCAAGGTTTTGGTGGCAGGGGAGCTGCAGGGGTGGCTCCTCTGAGGAGCTGCCAGAAGCCTCCCCCATCTCTGTTTATTGTCTGCAATGGAATAAAATGCTTTATCTCCATTTGAGCACACAATTTTTCCCTTTACAGCTATGAATATTTTATCACTATTAACACTTAACAAGATTAAAAGCAGCAGCAGTGGCCAGCTCCATGAGCTGACCTTTAATCACTGGCATTATCCATTATTTTGGAGGTGTTTAAACTCAGGGAGGACTGGGGTTAGCACAGTTTGAAACATCCCAATTACAGGGCACTGTACCTAAAGCACATTCTGCACAGTGGAAGTGCCATCAGCTGCACTGCCTGAAGAACACACAGATTTGCTGTGCCCGACGTGTAAATCTTTAGTCTGACTCACCCAGAGCTTGTCTGGAAATTCCAGTTTAAAATACATCCTTAAAATACATCCTTAAAATACATCCCAATCCCCCAGACACGCCACACGTCTGCACGGAGCTGTACAAAACATGCTGAGGTGAGGAGCTGCAGAAGGAACAGCACCAGGACAAGGCTCCTTGCAGAATAATTGACTTGTTGTCAGGGATTATTGTGCTTCCTGAGGCTCCTTGGGGATCGCCAGGCAGCCTCTCACGGTGCTGAGCTGGCATTCTCTCCCAGGGAACAACCCCCTGGGGCTGGTTTGGACAATAAATGTGGATTCTGTCTCTATCCTCAGCTGATGGCAAGCAGGAGATTCCTGGAGCAGCCACAGCTTGGGCAGCTTGGTCTGAACACCAGAAGAGCCACAGGGCAATGAATTTCACCCTGTTCTGCTTTTTTGTTCATGGATATCTCACATTTCTCTGTCATTTACAGTACAATTCATGTATATTCATGATATATTATATTATATATATCAGCACTGGGGTGATTTCCCACCTGCAGAGCTGCCCCAGGCCTGGATCCCAGCCCAGGGAGGACGTGGAGCTGCTGGAGAGAGCCCAGAGGAGGCAGCAGGATGGGCAGAGGGATGGAGCAGCTGTGCTGGGAGGAAAGGCTGGCAGAGCTGGGATTGTTCAGCCTGGACAGGAGAAGCTTTGGGCTGAGCTCAGGGTGGCCTTGCAGGGCCTGAAGGAGCTGCAGGAAACCTGGAGAGAGACAATTGCCAAGGGATGGAGGGACAGGACACAGGGAATGGCTTCAGAGTGAAGAATGACAAGTTGAGGTGGGATCTTGGGAAGAAATCCTTCCCTGGGAGGGTGGAGAGGGGCTGGGGTGGAATTCCCAGAGCAGCTGTGGCTGCCCCTGGATCCCTGGCAGTGCCCAAGGCCAGGTTGGACATTGGAGCTTGGAGCAGCCTGGGACACTGGGAGGTGTCCCTGCCATGGCAGGAGATGGGATAAGATGATCTTTAAGGTCTCTTCCATCCCAGCCCATCCTGCAATTCTGAGATAATTTCCTGCACACATTAATTACTAAAATACCTCCACAGTCTGAAGTGAGGAGGTGAGGCTGTGCCAGAGCCGTGGGGTTGAGGCAGTGCAGCCCTGGGGCTGTTCAGGCTGTTTAGGGAGGATAATCCCACGTGTGGGATTGGGGACACAGAGGGGGATGCTCCCTGTGACAGCTCCCAGCCGCACGCTCCCTCCACACCTGCTCCTTTGGGAAGTGTGGGAGTGTGAAGAGAGGCAGGGGAGAGGTGAGGGATAAAGTTAGCTGGAGAGAAAAGGAAAGGGAGAACTGTTTTAGGAAAGGTGATGGGCTGGGTAAGACAAGAGAGAAGGAAATGAAGAGGCTGAAGGTGGGGGAGAGGAGAATGGGATGGAGCAAACCTTTGGCACAGCATAAGGAGCACAATAACTCCAGGGTTTTGGAGAGAAGTGACCTCACACCCCCTGTCTTACCCATTTAACACAGATTTAATCACATTTAATCAGCTCAACTCCATCCTTGCTGAGCTGAGCACTTCCCCCAGTGATTATTTTGCTAGAGCCCCCTGGATACCTCCTCTGTGGAAGTGCTGGTGTCCCTCTGTTGGTGCTACCCAAAAAACCTGCATCCAAATTTTCAATGGGCTGAACTTAGGGACATGAACCCCAAGGCTTTGTCCAAATATCCACACTTGTTCCTGCTGCAGATCCTATTATTGCCCTCGTTAGCTCTGAAAAGTTAATGGTGAAGGTAAACCAAAAGCTGCTTTGCCTCAGCATTTCTCTTTTTTTATTACTTTTTCAGTTTGGCCCGAAAAAGATCTGCATAAGCAACCAAAAATTCTATTTTCTCTCAGGGAGTAGTAAATGGGAGGTATTTTCAGGTATTTTTCAGTAGGACAGGGAGGTATTATCATTATTAGCATTTTTGCATTCATCTGACACGTTACTTGTTCTTTTCCAACATCTCATAGCTTTTGAAGATTTTTTTTTCTTTTTTTTTTTCCTTTTTTTTTTTTCTTGAGATAGATTTAACAACAAAAGGCTGCTAAAATTGGAAACTGTGTGAGACACTTTGGTATTATTCAATTGGAGCCAAACCTGACACTGCAGACAGTTCTTGTTTAAGAACTTTCATTGAGGGAACATGATCACAGCACAAAACAAAGGAAAATGTCAGTTCCTCTTGTTCTCTGTTCATCATTTAAGTCTCACAAGGTACCCGAGGAAATAGGTTCAGGTTTGAGATGTTTGATCTGCTCTGTGCAGTTATGAGTTATTTTTATAATGCATCAAGGCAAGTAATAAACAAAACATCTTTTATTAGATCATTATTCTCTTAAATAGTTTAAATAATGGTTTCTAGATTAGTTCAGGCAATGCTTCTACTTATATTTTTCATTGGAAATCCTCAGTCTGTAAATATTCTTAAAGTGATTCTTATTGAAATCTGGAATTTAATGCTACAAGAATACAAACAACCAGTTGAGATTTTCCCTTTGGGGGACACAGAAGCAATGAGCCCATAAAAACCCCTACATATGCATTATTAACAGCTGAAAAGATTGGATAAGCATTTTTAAGTCTCTTTTTCTATAGAGAATCTCCTCTTTTGGGTTTCTACCAACTCTTTTTTTTTTTCTAAAACAGGGCAGCCGCTGTGATCTCAAGGTAACTTACATTTCTCTTATTACAATTCAGAATATATTCATGATTTATGCCCTAAAAAAGAAAAACAGCAGTTTCTTAAGAGTTTGATCCAAAGGTCTCTGCATCAGTAAGAACATTCCCACTGAAAATAGAGCTTTTCACCATGCATTAACTGCACACAGCCACCCCACCTGCAGCCTGCAGATTTCCATGGCAGAGCATACATAAGATTATCCACTCTGCCTCAAAGACCTTTTGCTGAGATGTAATTTATGCTGGTTTGTCCAAGCCTAAATAAAAAGCTTTCAAACCTTCTCAGTGTAGCATCCCTGCCTCACTTTGTTGCCAGGATATCCTCCTTGATTTCCAGGGTGAACTTACACTTGCTGGATTTCACAGTGCAGGCAGGAAATGCTGGGTGTAAGAGTGAAATCCTCCACTGCAATTACCTGCATCCCTAATTTGTCAGAACACCCAAGCTGAGCTCCTCAAAAGCAGGCAGAACACGCAGCTTGTTGGCTGGAAAACACAGGACTGGAAGCTCTTGTGGTGTACAGTCAGCTCATTGTCTTGGAATAGATGCATTTTTATTGGAATCTGAGGGAAGCAAACAAATCTTTTGACTCTCTGTGGGATCTTTGTAGTGGGAGAGGAGAATTCAGCTGTTAGAATTCACCCTCTAGAGCAAAGGAACTAAGAAAATGTAGCTGCCTTTAATCATGTAATCACACCACAACCTTGCTTTGCTCCCACTTTTGCCCTAAAGATACCCAAATTTATTTATTTTGGTAACCTAAATCAGAATTGTTGCTAAAATAATCTGCATCTCCTTGCCACTGTCACTACTGTAAGCTAAGGATACTCAGATTCCTGCAGCTCTGAGGTTTTGCTGCCAAAGGCAGGACTTTTTAATAAGTTTTCAGTTTCATGTTCTCTGCAATAGAATTTTATAGTCTAAAATTGTGAAGTTCTTCAGGTTAAGTAAAACTGAAAACCTGAGACTTGCTACAGCTTAGATCTTACTTTCTATGTCAAAACCATAAAGTCTGTCTCTCTCTCACTCTTTTTTTCATAGATATGAATATTCTCTCTCCTGCAAATGCTCTTTTTTTTTTTTTTTCCTCCTTATCTTGTTCAAATTATATTTTATTTATTTATGGTCTGGTAGATACAAGAGCATTAAAAACTGTTCCTGTTTACTGCATAGCAGACAGTAACATTCATCTGCTGATTCTGCTCCTGAAATTATTTCCTACACTCAGAACCACCACACAGCATCCCCACTGTTTAATGTGGGAATATTTGTTCCTCCCACTTGGAGAAGGACACTGCATTTGTAGTGGCTTTAACCCACAATTCTGTGAGCTTTGTCCCTTGAGTCTGAGGGGACCTGACAAGCTCCTCTAGAACTGCTGCTTGATTTTCTGCCTGAAAAAAAAAAAAAAAAACAGAGATTTTTCCATATATATTTCACAGACCAAGTGTGAATGATGAGTAAGTTCACCAAAAATTATGATAAATGTAAAAAAAAAAAAAACACCCTCAATTCTAGAACCCAGGGAAATAAATTCAGTTCCTCCTGCTGCTAATGCAAATTTCCTCCATGTAAGACATCTTAGAGCTCCTGAGAGTGTTTTATGAGGTCTGAACACATTAATGAGCCCAACTCACCCCTGCTGCTCCTTAACCCCAGTGAACCCAGCTCAGGCACTCCCTCCTTGAACTCTGCTCACTCCATCTATTCAAATATTGTATTTTAAGCTCATTCCAGCTGATGCAAATTGAAATCACCTCTTGTGCCAAGCGCAGGATATTCCTATAAAAGACATTTTGAGCCATTCAAGCACTGGGATCACTGCAAGGGAGTGCAGATTAGTGCTCAGCTTTGAGGTTGAGGAAATTTGCTGGAGATCACACAGTGCTGAGTCCTGCACAAAATTGTCTTTATAGGCCCTGCCCCAACTTTGATTCTGGAAAACCAGAAAAAAATAAAAAAGGCAGTTGGGATCAACCTCCTTTCTTGGGACAGGCAAGACAGCAAAGGAAAAATAAACAAGAAATGCATTCTTTCTTATTTTGGGACAGAGAGGCAGGAAAAGCAACTTCCACAGGCTTAGGCAGGCCTTGCATAAAGCTTGAATTCTAGTAATAGTAAAATAATGCAATAACACAGAGTTTCCATTGTTCAAAGCCCTAAAGAGAGGCTATTAAGCTATTTTTTTTCCTCTGTTGGATAGGTTTGCAGATAGAAATGGAAGTTCCTAAGGAGTTTTTCCAAAGGAAAAGCTCCAGCTCTTTCCAACAATCCCTCTCCACTTAAAATAAGCTTTTGAGTGCTGAGTATAGGCTATTGCTGGAATGAATAGCACATAATGAGAGCTGCATTTGCCTACACATCATAGCCCCAGAACCTGTGTCTAATTCATTACTGCAAAGCATTTGGAGATGTCACGAGGAGGAAAGACACTCTATAAAATTAAATTCTGTTATTCCCACTTAATAATGTTTTGAACATGAAACCATTTTCGTGTAGTTTGAAAAGTAATTGAAGACATCCCAGGATAGATTACCCTGAGCTAAAATTTCCAAAAAGGTCCTTCTTTGCTTCTTGCTTGTTGAATTTGTACTTAGTGATTGAGGAGCTATTGCCTTCAAGGATGTGGCAATTGAATTACCAGGGATTTGCTACTTCAGAAGTAAGAAAGCTTCATAAAATGATGTGTAATGGATGTAATGGATGTGAGTTCTGATCCACAGCTGATGGAATACTCTCAGAAATTTTAGCCAAGGTTCTGGATTACTTCAGCAGGTTCCCGGTGTGTTGGTGAACCTCTGCACTTGTGAGCTGACAGAAGGACAAGAGATGTTTTAGCCATTCAGGAAATAAAACAAAAAACCTCCCCTAAAGGCTGTTCAGGCTTTCAGAGGGACCTTGACAGGCTGGACAGATGAGCAGAGAAATGTCTGAAATTCAAGCAGGGCAAAGTCAGGTCCTTCACCTGGGAATAAATAACTCCAGGCACCAGCACAGCCTGGGGGTGACCTCCTGGAGAAGGATGTGGGAGTCCTGAGGGACACGGAGCTGTCCCTGAGCCAGCAGTGTCCTGGGGGCAGGAATGCCAGTGGGACCCTGGGGGGCACGGGGATGGGCATTCCCAGCAGGTCAGGGGTGATCCTGCCCCTGTGCCCAGCCCTGGAGGCTCCTCTGGCTGCTGTGTCCAGCCCTGGCTCCTGAGCACAGCAGGGACAGGAGCTCCTGGAGCTGAGCAAGGGCCTGGAGAGGAGCCCCAGGGAGAGATGGAGCAGGGAGGTGGCACCAGTGACCCTCTGTGGTCCCTTCCACCCTTCCTGTGACCCTCTGAAAATAACTCTAATGATCTCATTAATTAGTGCCAGCTGAAGCCAACAGCCACTGGAGAGAGAGAGAGTTTCAAGATGTGCCCTTGTCCTTCCATTAGAAAATCACAGGGACTTCATCCAGTGTCCTGTCCAAGAATATTCCATTACAAGACAAGTGACCTAGGAACTCAATGTTTTGATTCCCATCTGGAATTTGATCCAATCTTCTCCTGCTTGTCATTGAAAATGTTATTTTTGTGCTGCCTGGTTGGCACTCCTGGTGTCTTCTTGTACCCCTGTGACAGAAGCGTGGCAGACTCTGCAGCACAGGACGTCAGACAAGGAGAATTTTATCCAAAAGTGCCTGATTTTCTTTGGCTGAGAAGGGAAAGAGTGACGTGGAGGCCACACTTTCTGTGTCACCCCTTTAAACCCATAAATGCTGCAACAGAATGATAATAATTTGAGATTAAATTCAGTGCAAGGCAGGACATCACAGCCTCAGGTATTGTAGGACTGGGCAATCACTCTTTTGTCTGAAGAAGTTGATAGAAAGGAAATAGATTTAAAAAGAAAGAAAAAATAGAAAACTCCAGTAGAAAACTACAGTTTGCATCTTCTTTCTTACACCCTCAATTGAATGAAAGGCCTGACAAACAATGCAAAAAAGTACAAAGCAGCATTTTAAATGGTCCTTTTTGCTAGATGGAGTTATCATGTTTCACTTCATTTAAATTTCACACATCCCTCCTTGCACCACAACATCTCCTATCGCTGGCACTTTGGAGAGTGCACATCATTCCAAGTATGAAAAGCAGAATTTGCTGCTTTCCAGGCACCCAGGAAGTCAGTAACCATGTGAGACATCCACAGACAATAAGAGCAGGGTCTGGCTCTGCTGCTCCTCTGAGTTTGTGGAAGATTTGGGTTCTTCACCTCAGAGCAGGCACTGGCAGCAAGAGACCATGGATGCAAAATTCCCTGCAGAAATCACTCCATGCTGACTACAGAGCTATGAAAAGTCCTGAAATATGAGCATCACTGCGTTAGGAGAGATAAAAAATGAGTGCTGCATTTCTCAATGTGTTTTCTGAGGTGGCAATTCTTGTTTACCCAGTAATCTCCAGAGGAAATACAACCACAGTCAGCCCTTAAAGGCAGCTCCTGCCCTGAAATGAAACACAGTGTTGTTTGCTTTTTTTTAAAAAATCTTGTTTCATTTTGCTTTTTTTTAAAAAATCTTGTTTCATTTTGTTGTTTGCTTTTTTTATAAATTTGTTTTGTGGCTTGGATTTGGGGTTGTTTTGTTTTGTTTTGTTTTTTTTTTGAAGGCAGCAAATCTCACTGTGCTGTCAGTCTGTGTTCAAACTCACATCTGCTAAAATCAGGGAACAAAAGTATGTTTTAATGTTTGATTCTGCCCCAAGTTAATCTGCTAGAACTCATTCTGTCAGAGAGGAGGGAATTCCTTCTTTATCTGCCATCAAAAAACAAATTTCTCAGAGGTGTTCTAGCCCCCTTAAAATATTCCATTTTGAAGAAACAGATGAGTGGAAAAATTCTCCTAATTTTCAGACCTTCATGGGTGTATGTGTGCACATCCTAGTGATCATTAGAGAAAGGGAAAAAGACAAAATTTTATATGATAATTTCATAGAGTCTTAATTTCATTGATAACAGTACCAAAGGTTAACTTTTTCAATAAAAATTCCTGGAAATCAGATATCATTAAAAAAATAATATTCAGAAATAGCATGCATGCAAACATACTTTTAACTACTAAAGAAAGAAGACCAGAACTTCGGTAGTCCTGGGAATTTCTTTCAGGAAAAGTAAAATAAACTCAAAAATTCATAAATTTTTCCTTAGCTATTATATTTAATACTTTTACTTTCATATGAAATGCCATTCAAGGCTCCTTTGTCATGAGAGACTTCATGATTAGTAAAAAGTATTTAATAACAAGCAAGAGCAAAGTAATAATATTTAATATCAATTTGATATTAGTCTAATAAATCCAGCCCTCCGTCTTCAGGGCTCAAATTGATCTTTCCCAACTGCTCACTCCTGATAAAGTCTGAGTTCTGTAGCAAAAGGAGGTGTTTTAAGGTCACATTATAAATCACCACGGACACAAATTCCTGATGGTTTTCAGAGTGCTGTGCTTTCCTTTGATGATTAATGCCATGCAAAAAAAAAGCTTTCATAGAGGACCTTTCTGTCTGTAAAAAAAACACACTCTTGTGCTACTTCTTTCTTCATTCCTTCCTTTATTTCCTTTCACAGCAAAGCATGAATCTGATGCTGGATGCTACATTACCAGCATGGCTTAGGGCATTGTCCTCCCTCAGATCCAGGACATAACCTTAAACCTTTCTTTTCATATAAAATACTCTCCAGGGTGTATGAATGCAGTTCTGAAGCATTATCTGCTTGCTTAATGAATGCCAATGGTTCCTATTACTGTGACATTTGAGCTTTTTTTTTTCACTGTAGAAGTCCAGCTTTTTGAAGTGCAAGTATTGGCTTGTTTGGTATAGAAAATATTTCTTTAGGTTTTTGTACCAGATAAAAGCCAGGACTGGGATAAAATACTGAGGAGAGGCTGTGAGGGGAAGGGCAGGGAGCTGGGAAGGGGCTGAGGGAGCTGGGAAGGGGCTGAGCCTGAAGAAAAGGAGGCTCAGGGGGGCCCTTGTGGCTCTGCACAAGTCCCTGCCAGGAGGGGACAGCCGGGGGGGTCGGGCTCTGCTCCCAGGGAACAGGGACAGGAGGAGAGGGAAGGGGCTCAGGCTGGCCCAGGGGAGGCTCAGCTTGGCCAGCAGCAGGAATTTCCCCATGGAAAGGGGGCTCAGGCCCTGGAACTGCCCAGGGAGCTTGGCAGTGCCCATCCCTGCAGGTGGCACCTGGAGGTGGCACTCAGGGTGACAAGGTGGCCATGGGGCACAGCTGGGACTCTTGGAGGGTTTTTCCAACCTCAAGGATCCTGGGGTTCTAAGGCAGAGGTGGACAAACTTCAGCTCCTCTGGAATTGGGAAATGATCCTCTCTTAGATAAAACAGGTGATTTCCCTTGAGCAGCCTAGCACCCCTGCAGCAGGGTCTGCTCGTGTCACACCCAAAGGGCCTTGGAAAAACACATTTTCCTGCCAAATAACACCTGGCAGGGACAGTGCTCAGGCTGTGCCTTTCCCCAGTGCTGTTTTTAGCACAGACCCAGTCAAAGACAGATGTCACCATGCTGATTCCCATCCCCAGCAGCTACTGAAGGTCACTTTACCCAAAAACCTACACCTTGTCCCAGAGCTGAGATGAGGACCTTCTGTTTGGGAATACCACTCACTAAAGTAATATTCTTTGTGGAAATTCTCCCCCTTACTGAGGTTCTTTTGAGGAAAAAAGAGCTGAGATCTGCTCACCCATGGCCCAGGAGAGCCACTCTCACAGCCTTGGCACAGGTGCAGGGTGGGGATGTGGGGCTCAGTCACCAGAGGGATCAGAGGGGTCACAAAAGCCTCACCACGTCCTCTCAAAAACACTTAACTGGAGTTTCAAGGGCTTTGCTGTTTTCATTCAGCCCAAACCTTGATTCTGAAACTGGAGATTGGGCCCAGCTTCCACTGCTGTGGTTGAGCTGTGCTATGGGATATTGGATTTTCACCAAATTCAAGGGCTCTTGATTAGCCAAGCCTCTGTCTTGGTTACTGCAGGTACAAGTGTCTGAAATGAAAAAATAAAATAAAATTTAAAAGATAATGCAAGGAACAAGAGAGAAAGACCAGCAGGTTTGATTGGGAGCCCCTCAAATATCTCAGTTCATCTCAGCGTCGACCCAGTGCCACACCACACACTCCAGCTCCCATACAAAATCTATTTATTTCCAAATAAGTGCATTTTTCCTGCACTGTACGTGGTTTGTGGGTTGCTCTTTTGTCAGGAAGGCCTAACACACTTGAGTATTTTAGCAGAGGGTGAAAACCAGAGGAGGGTTTCCTCCTCCGTTATCACTTCGGTTGAATAATTTCAATTTCTCCAGCTAGATACACACAGATAAATAAATATAAGCTTCACACTTCATAGTAGGAAAAATTGAAAAATTACAAGAAAAGAAAAAAAAGGCCCACTGAGGTTCAGGCTATTTAGGAGTGAATTAAATCCCTAAATAAAATAGAAATATATAATGGATGAATGTCCTCCCCTCACATTGCCACTTGCACTCAAGTTTATTTCTATTTCTATATTAAATATATATATTTGTTTTTCATTTTGTCTGTTCCCCCAGGAGAAGCCCCAAAGAGAAACAGAGATGGCCAAATTGACAGAGTCGATGAGTGAGTACAAATAGGAAGTTCAACCACTTCCTTTTTCCATCTGTCCCCCTCCCTCTCATAAAGCCACAAACCCACAATGCAGTGCTTGCATCCAAGGATTTCATTCAGCCCTGTCTTCACTCCTAAATTCATCATAAATCATTCGACTCCTAAAAAAACACCAAACAAAAGAAAATAGGAATCCCCAGAACTGGGGGATTTTCTTCATGCACTGCTTAAATCGCATCTGTTTGGGCTGAAATCCAGCAAAGAACTTGCTCCATGTTTGACTTTGTGAGCCTGAGGGGTTTCTTTTTAAATAGAATGTAACTAATTGTGGGTTTAATAAGTGCCTAATTTACTTGATTCATGTGTTCCTTTACAAGCTTACAGAAGGTCACTCTAAATCCAGTGCAATTATTCAGGATTGTTCCCTGTGCCACACTCATCCAACAGGAATTATGCCCAGAGATGTATCTGGAAACGTTTCAGTTGGTTCCTCTGGTTTGTGAGAGGTTTGTGTTGTCTTAAATGTGTGCCCAACAAGAAACAGTTTGTATTTTTGCCATATTTTGGGATCTAAGTAATGGAGTAGAGGTTGTAAGCTTTTGTAGCTGGGAGACTCAGCTGGATAATTTATTTGTGGGCAAAATCTGGAGACCATTTAGGGTGAGATCCTGGTAGACCACTGCCTCTTATCCAAAATTTATTAGCTCCAAAGCCCATGGAACCTTAAATGAACTGACTCAAAAGGGAGAAATATTTCACTCTTCTTAACCTGAGACTACAGAAAGACAGAAACACAGATATGCACAACTTGTTTGTATCACAATTTTTTTCCAGTTACTTTTTCCTGCTTGTATACAGAAGGCCTGTTCCTAAGGCAGCACTTCCCTGACTTTTTACTCTCCCAAATCCCTTTGCTACCTTTTGAAATCAGTCCCTGTATCTCCTGCCCTGTGTCATTGCAGGGCAGAGCGACCACTACAAGCTATAAAAAAATTATTTCAGTATCAGAAACAGCCAATCCCACAAAAAGGTGCTGCAGGCCTGGGATATCTTAAAGATCTTCTTGTTCCAACCCTTCTGCCAAGGGTGGTGGGCAGGCCCTGGCATAGAATTCCCAGAGCAGCTGTGGCTGCCCCTGGATCCCTGGCAGTGCCCAAGGCCAGCGTGGACATTGGGGCTTGGAGCAGCCTGGGACACTGGGAGCTGTCCCTGCCATGGCAGGGGTGGCACTGGGTGGGCTTTAAGGTCCCTTCCCTTGGAGAAGGGAATACAGGTGACCTGATAAGTAACAGCTATGTTAATTACCCAATACAGGCTTGCCCCTGATGAGTCACAGCTATATCAAATAAAAATAAGTGTGATAAGAGGGAGTGGGTGAGCTGGTGAGGGAAGGATCCTCAGGAGAGAGAATCCCTGGCTTTGCAGTCAGAGCTGTTGTTGGAACCTGCAGTCACAGTCTGGCTGGGTAAAAGCCTGCAGCTAGAGGCTGAACACTGATACACACAGTCAGAGGTTAGCAGTCACAGTCTAGCTGGGTAAAAGCCTGCAGTCAGAGTTTGCAACCTGATCCCTGCAGTCACAGCCTGGCTGGGTAAAAGCATGCAGTCAGAGGCTGCAAAATGATCCCTGCAGTCAGAGTTTAGCACTCACAGCCCAGCTGGGTAAAAGCCTGCAGTCAGAGGCTGCACACTGATCCCTGCAGTCAGAGTTTAGCAGAAAATACCCAGCAGTCAGAGGCTGCAAGGGAAACCTACAGCAGGAGCTGCTGCAGGCAGAGTCAGGGAATGGTTGGGGTCAGGATGGCTGAGCTGTAAAGAGGAATAAACCAGGGCCCTTTTCATGCTGTGATAAACAAGGAGTCTGTGTCTTGGCTCATTTCTACCCTCTTGCAAGAGGGATACTGCAACACAAACTATTCTGGGATTCTCTGATTTTATATTGCTGCAGTATATATATAAAAGTATAAATATATGTATATATAAGTACTTCTCCATGGTGCAGCCAAGCTGGGGTGATAACAGAGGAAATCACAATGTTATAGCTCAGCAAGGTCCAAAAGGACAATGACACCAGGCCCCAGAGGAATCCTCTGCTGTCAGAATGGTAATTTTGCTCCTTTAATCTCTGTGGATGTTCAGTATCACCCTTAGAAGAGACCTGGGACCCCATCTGGTGCTGCTGGATGTTGGATAGATGTGTAATTATGTCTTGATGGATGGAACAAAGGAGGAAACTGTTATCAAAGATGGAAGCAGATAAATAATATCTCCCCTGTTCGTTGGGTACTTGCTGGACTTTGCACAACCCTTCTGGAAAAAGGCAAAGGAATATTGCCAAAAAGTGTTAGGGAAAGCAATCAGACCCTCTGACTGCTCTGAAGAGTCAGAAGAGAGGCCTGCAGAACATTTTGTAACTGATTGGGAACACAAACCCAGAAATGCCCTGTGCAGTTCCTTTACGATGCATGTTTGTCCTGCCAATTATTTTATTCGATTTCTTTGAGATGGAATGATGCTTGAAGGGTTTACTGCTGCTTTGTGTGAGGATATTTTCATACTTCATGCAAGGCTTTTATGAAATTTTCAGATCATTTCGTGGCATTTAAAAATATTTTTAATAAATCCTAGACAGCGTTGCAAGGTGTAAATAAAAATCTTAGTAAATGTGCTTATTTTAAAGCTGGTGCAGAGTAAAATGAAATAAATGGAGTAGGGTGGGCTTCTGGCATGGACTGCAGGGTCTTTTTCTTGGAAATGAGAAAATAAAGAAAGGCTGAGAGGGTTTCAAAGACCTGGAGAAATGGCTTTATCACAGTACCAATATAACAGAATTATTACCTGCCTTCCTGTTTCACCCAAGAGCTGCTCTCCTCTCTTCCCTCTGTTCACATCTTTGCACAGCCCCAGGAAAAATCAATCCCCTTCCCTCCACTGCTCTCTATTTTCTCTCTCTCAGAACACCCTGCTGAAGTTGCCAAGCACTGCTCCCTGCCCCTTCTCCTCCATAAAGGTTTTCTGGATGTTTCTGCACTAATCAAAGCCCCTGGACCTGAGATTCACATCACACCAAACACCAAGAGGGAGACTGAGGGAACACTGATACAGAGGTTGTTCCAAGGCTGAGGTGTTTTTTTGATTTTTATGTTGGGTTTTTATTTTTCATTTTGCCAGTAGGAATAACAGTCTGTACTTTTGTCACATTTTTGCATTTCCATTCTCAGAGGCTCTGTCACATTACAGGGAACATTGGTGAGGAAAATTTGCATTATTGTTATTTTCTGTCCTTTTCCCATAGAACTTTTGTGGTGATGGAAAGAGATGAGGTATCATGACAGAGCCTTGTACTTGAGATCTGTTTTCCTTGAAAGTTAAGAAAAAAAAGTGATGGGGAAAATAATTTTAATACAATAGTTAAAGTACAAACTAGCAAGAAATGTTCTGCTAAATTTTTCAGGATAGTCCCTAAGAGCTGATACAGAAGCAGAAATGAATACCAATAACACCATTCTTTGCCTCGAGTTATTATTTTACAACTCTTGCACAGAATTAATAGAAAGCCACCACAATTACACTGAGCCCCAGGGAAATGTCCAAGGATTCCTTTATAATGCCTTAAAATCCATAGGCATTTTAAAATTTCTTTATTGCCTGAATTAGTCAATTTTCCTCATAATAACCTCAGAATACTTAAAATCTGAGCATATCCATGAAGCCAAGAATGAAAATATTTTCCTTGCAACTTTTGTTGTCTTTTCTCCCTGTTTTTCCCAAGTTCCCCATGCCCCAGTGATCCTTTTTAACCCAAATGCCATCACCAGGCCTGCAAAGGGCTAAAGCCCAGCAGGAAAGGTAGGAGAGCAAATATTTAACAGCAGAAGAAGGAATCAAACGTTCATCCTGACCTATCAGGCCAATATGAAAAAATATTTTTAGAGAAACATCCTCTACAGAACTCTCCAGTCATCAGGAATGATCCTCCTTGGGAATGCATTTGTGGGATGAGCACTGTAAGATGTTTAATGAGTAGCCAAATATGTTGGTGTATTTAAGAAAAGTCAGTTTGCAGATGTCAAAGTTCTCAGCTCTGCAGAAAGGTGGATCTGGTGTGCCAGGGGATGTGTGACATGAGCAGAAGGAAGCTGCTCCAGGCTGGGATGGAAAATGGGCAGGGCTGGATGTCTGACCCTGACATCCAATTAAGATCTGCTCCAGCAGCAGGGACACAGCAGTGACCAGCTCTGTTTGCTCTGCTGTCCAGTCCCTTCACAGACACACCTGCCTGAGGACAGCCAGAGGCAGGAGAGCTGGTCTAAAATAAGGATGTTCCTTCATTTGTTACAAAAATGTGAGCTCCAAATGTCCATGGATGTATTTCCACAGACAGTGAAATAATGAATACTGAGACCTCAGATGACTCCAGATAAAACCTTCTGAATTATGGATGCCATGAATTTTACTGAGGGGGGCTAGAAAGAATATAAGCCAACCTGAAGGAATTTCAGGAGCAGGCTAACCCCAGGAGAGAGTTGGTTTATCATGAAGTGCTTTTCCCTAAAGGTTTCTTTTTCTTATCTGCAGTGTCTGAATTGTCCCTATTGCTCTCTCAGACTTGTAGGGAGAGTTTATAAAGAAAGAAAATGTTTCTGCTTTGAAATACTTGAAAGTCACAGCATTTCCAGATTTACACGTGCCAGGGTAGTCTGGAATTTTTTGAGCAGATACGATGATTTTGAATTAATGTTTTATGACATGTAAGAAAAACATATGGTATGTTACAGTAAATACAAATCCAGCCTTCTCTCTTGCTATAGGACATTTTAACATTCCTGCTTCCACCTTTTTTTTCTCTCCAGTACTACGTATTTTATCTTAGCCTTTTGTTCAGGTTCCTAGGCTGCATCTAGAGAATTGTTGGCAGGAATTTAGGAGGAGATTGTGTCCTTGTGCCCCCTCAGGTGATTTCCCACCTGCAGAGCTGCCCCAGGCCTGGATCCCAGCACAGGGAGGACGTGGAGCTGCTGGAGAGAGCCCAGAGGAGGCAGCAGGATGAGCAGAGGGATGGAGCAGCTGTGCTGGGAGGAAAGGCTGGCAGAGCTGGGATTGTTCAGCCTGGACAGGAGAAGCTTTGGGCTGAGCTCAGGGTGGCCTTGCAGGGCCTGAAGGAGCTGCAGGAAACCTGGAGAGAGACAATTGCCAAGGGCTGGAGGGACAGGACACAGGGAATGGCTTCAGAGTGAAGAATGACAAGTGTAGGTTGGATGTTGGGAAAAAATCCTTCCCTGTGCCCAGAGCAGCTGTGGCTGCCCCTGGATCCCTGGCAGTGCCCAAGGCCAGGTTGGACATTGCGGCTTGGAGCAGCCTGGGACAGTGGGAGGTGTTGGAATGTGATGATTGTTAAACCATTCTGTGATTTTACCCTCTTTATGTCACATCAGGAGTCAGTGGTGCAGCAATGCTGCCCTGTGTGAGCACAGCACCACGTGTGCAGGGACAGAGTCAGGCTTTGGAGAGCTGATGATCCTCAAGCCTGACTTTCATCTCCTCAGTCCAGAGCACTGATTATTCAATCTCACAGAGCATTTCTAAGGACAAACTTCCAGTTCAAGTTCCAGTTTTTACACTGGTATCAAGTGCCACCCGTTTGTTATGAAGTACAGATTCTCAAAATGCAAAACTCAAAAGCAAAAACTCCAAAGCACTTGGAAAACTCATTCAAGAAAGTCATTTGCCTGTGCCTGGGGGAGTAATTTATTTTGAAAATATCCAGATATCCTCTGGTTATCCTTTTTTTATGAAGTGTGCCAAGAGCAGAATGGAGGCTGGTTTTCCCACAATATGCATTTTCCTTATCTCATGTTCTGTTGTTACAGTTATTATTGGAGAAGCAGTTTTGTACCAAATATTAAGCTACAGATGTATGTGATACATCTAATTATTGTTGATTCAATACTGTTTATGTAGGTTGATAACATTTATTTCCAGCTGAACTCCCTAAATCTTTGTTCGAATTTGAATTACAAGTAACCAGAATATGTATGATTTTATTGTTGTTGTTGTTTTGGTTGTTTCGGCAGAAATTAGCTGATGCATGCAATCAAAAGAACAGAGAGAACATTGCTATCATTAAATGAAAAAACAGTTTATTCTTTGTGGCAAAGGTGAGGTTTTGAGAGGAGAACGAAATTCTAAAGCAGGAATTCATTATGCAGGAAAGCAAGAATTTTTATTGTCTCAGTGATGCATTGACAGGGGCCTAGAAGAGCTGTGAACTTATTTATGCAATAATTAACAAAGGAAACTTGTCTTAGACAAGAAGATGATTGACAGATTTTCCAGTCCTGAGTATATAACATTGTGAAGAGCATTTTCTTGGCATTCTCTGAGTTGTTAAGGGTCTTATCTTTACCTTTTCTCTGCAAGTGTGAAGGACAAAAATTGGTTTTTTTCTTCCCAAATGAAAACCAAGACTCTCACAAAGTCATTTGATTCTAGAAGCCTGGATTTTTCAAAGACATATTAAATTTTGATAGCACTGCTAATATTCCTTGGCTAAGCTGAAAAATCTTTGTGAAAATTAAATTTCAAATCTCAGGGATGAGATAACCAAGAGTTGAATTATGAATGAAGTTAAAATTTCTGGTTTTCTAGTTAGGAACAGTGATTACATATAGGCTACACTGGACTTCTTCTCCTTGAAACAGAGTATTTCCTGTTTCCTCCACCTTTATATATATTTTCCTTTATTTTTATTAGCTCCAGGTTACTGATTGCTAAATCACCCACTTCTAAAATAGTCAAGCTGCCCCTATTTCAAAATTCTCAGTGTTCCTTTGCATTCCTATGGCCCACAGCAGAATCAAGTTGGGTTTTCCAGTCCCATCCTTCCCAGGGCAAAGTGGGATTTGATTCCATGCAGCATCTAAATTGTTTAGGTACAAAGCTTTTAGATAAAACACTTTCTCAGCTTTTCAGGACACTGCTTTCTACAGATCCCAATCCATGGTCCTATTGCAACAACATTTTCTAAAGGGAAAATTTGGGACTGTGGGTGAGTTTTGGTATGAGATACATTTAGGAATGAGAGGGTTTTCAGAGGGCAAATGTATGCCCAGGGGGCTGGAAATTATAATTAATTTAAGCATGTGCAGAAATTGAATGTTGAAAGCCAAAGTCACTTCAGATTTTAAGGACCAGATTTTGAGGACTTTGGTCAAAAATGTCAGTTAAGTGGTTTAGCATTTACTGAGACATCATTTTCTCATCATACCCAAATAATAAGTGTATGTTTAATTGTGGGCCAGGGAGAATTGCCTCCTTAACTATTCCTGGAAATGCTCAAATCCAGCTTGGAGCAGCCTGGGGCAGTGGAAGGTGTCCCTGCCCATGGTAGGGGTGGCACTGGATGGGATTTAAGGTCTCTCCCAGCCAAAACCATTCCATTATTATATTTTGGGGCTTGGATTCATAACTTTAATGCTCCTCTAATATAGAGCTTTTTCCATTTTTATTTAACATCCACTTAAATCTCCCAGAGGTCCCAACCAACTTCTTCAGCTGGAGAAGTGAACATTGTGCAGTGCTGGAAGAGCAGCTTCTACCTGTAAAGAGCAGAAAATTCACTCAGGATGCAAAAATATCTCATCAACTTAAAATATCTCATCAATTGTCTGCACAGAGAGCAGATGAGTCAAATTCAAGGGTGAAAAAAATAAAGGATCAATGTTTCTGGAAGCTGTATAAACCTTTCTGTCTTGGATCATCCTTATCAAGCAGAGAAGAGACCATAATGGATTTTAGTTCTAGGAAATAGAATGTGAGGGACAGCAAAGAATGCTGGTCAACAGCTTAGTGAAAGAAACAATCCAGAAAAAAATAAGCATTTGAGATGTACAAGTACAGCTGTTAAACAGGTAGTACCAGAAAGTATTGGATTTTTAAAACCTTAGACTTTGAAAATTGTTTGCAAAGGCGTCCAAAATCAATGACTGGAAAATATCATAGAGCATGGCAAGGTAAACTATTTGATGTGAGAGAAAAAGGACTGGAAAAAGGAAAAAGGGCCCAGTTGCACTTTCCAATATAAACAATGAGAGAAAGGTATTATCAGGGTGTTTTGGACAGATGTCTTTTAATTGCCTTTTAACTGGGCATTGAATAAATCCCTTAAGCTGGACTATGCTCTCCCTGTGTTTTCCACCTGCCTTCATTGCTCTCCAAACATTTGACAGGGGATAACAGGGACAGTATTACCCATCTTAAAGGCAAATAATGCCTGGAAGTGTGTGCACAGGACACATTAATTCAAAGTGTGTTATTGCTGAGTGACTGCCCATACTCACAGCTCAGCCTCTTCTAACTTTATTTACCACTATTCCTTCCACCATAAAATATCTTGAACTACGTGGAGGAGAAAAGCAGAAAGACTCCAGTGAGAGTCATTGCCAACAGTGAGAGAGCTCTTAAAATATAAACCAGCAAGAAGGCAGAGACCTGCAAGCTCTGTCCTCTCTGAGGGAGTCCAGCAGTGTTTTCAGAGCCAGGGATGGCAGGGATTGCACAATGGGGCTGTTCTGCTCCTCAGAATCAGTCAATCCCCAATTTCAGCGTTATTCCCTTTGCTGTTCCTGCCCAGGAATGTCTCACAGGCTCCTCTCTCTGCAGGAAAAGGAGGACACAGCTGTGCTCACCTGCTGATCCTGAAATTCTGCCGTGTAATGAGAGATTGCTCTTTCTTCCTAAATAATTCCCCTATCTCCTTTCTTCAAACATTTGCCAGCTTGCAGAACCTCTCTTTAATCACACTGTTAGATTTTATAATCCACATCAGCACCCAGGGCCTCCAGTCCTGGTTGTTCTTTGCTGAACTTCCCCCCACTTTGTCATCCTCACACTCCATAAGTACATTTCTTAATCCACATACCTGCAAGAAAAATAGTGTAAAATAAAAAGGTTCATCCAAAATAAGACCCTGTGTTCCTTCAGGGAAGACACAGGTGATTCCAACACAGCTGGTGGTAAAGTACCTCAGATAGGTGCACTTCTCCTTGTCCCCCCTGACACCACCAAGGTGCTGAGGTGCCTCAAATCCTTGGTGCAGGAGAGCCCTGGAGGGGCTGGAGCGTGTCCAGGGCAGGGCAGGGAGCTGGGAAGGGGCTGAGGGAGCTGGGAAGGGGCTGAGGGAGCTGGGAAGGGGCTGAGGCTGGAGAAAAGGAGGCTCAGGGGGGCCCTTGTGGCTCTGCACAAGTCCCTGCCAGGAGGGGACAGCCGGGGGGGTCGGGCTCTGCTCCCAGGGAACAGGGACAGGAGGAGAGGGAAGGGGCTCAGGCTGGCCCAGGGCAGGCTCAGCTTGGCCAGCAGCAGGAATTTCCCCATGGAAAGGGGGCTCAGGCCTTGGAACTGCCCAGGGAGCTTGGCAGTGCCCATCCCTGCAGGTGGCACCTGGAGGTGGCACTCAGGGTGACAAGGTGGCCATGGGGCACAGCTGGGACTCTGTGAGATTGGAAGTCTTTTCCAGCTTTAAGGATTCTATGATTCCATGATCTGGGAGGTCAGATCTGACCCTCCTGCCTGACTCCATGTCTCTATCCATGTTTTCAGGCAGCTCACACCTCACACATGGAACAAAGGGAAGCTGCGTTCTCCTCCCTGAGGATGAGTGATGGGGAGATGATTATGCTTCCAACTCATGACACTTTCAATTACCATTTTCCTTCATTCACAAGAGCTAAATCACACAATGATTGTCACTGTCTGACATATTTATCATTGTCAGGCTGAGCCTGCTCTCTCTACATCACAGGATTCCTCTGTTTCTCCCAGGATCCTACACAATGAAGTCATGTCATGTGTCATGAAACATTTTCTCACCTACCTGCAAACTAAAGGACAACAAACAACATCATTCCCTGTCCTTAGAAATGGCACATTTTAGTTGAGGTTTTAAACCTATACTTTCTCTTGACAGTTTGGGTGGCAGTTTAAATTTCTTCTTCTGCTCTGTGTTTTAGGATTGTTTGAGCAGTTCTTTTAATGACAGGTAAAGAATAATTTCCTCTGAGATCTCCTGGATGGTGTACTGACAAATTTATTTTCTTTTTAATAAAACAGAGCAGAACTATCTCCAGACCTCCTGCTAAGTTAGATTCCTATGGCATATTGCTCTTGCATGCAGTTGAGTGTCTTTTTGGTGATAACATTATTATTTAGGGGAGTATTGCTATTTAAGGCACAAGTAACTCATGCTGCTGCACTAATTTGTGGGTGAAGGCTGTGTATTTTTAGAATCCATTCAATCATGTGTGCTGGGCTGTAATGTTTCAAAGTGAAATCTTGAAAAGCACCATACAAACCCCCTGAAAGTGAACAGAAAAACTCCTACTGTTTCTCTGCCTCCTAATTTTATCAGGTGCCCGTGATCGTAGCATGAAAAGGAAAGGGAGAGGTTCATGAATGCTGTTAAATTATTTCTTTATCCCAATAATTTTGAGTGGGTAGATCCCAGTGAGGTGTGAGCTCAGTGATTGCTAGTCAGGTATATCAGGAAACAAGAGTTTATCCAGAAAAGTTGTGGATTTCCTGGAAAACTTGAGGGCAAGGTTGGCTCTCCAGGAAACATTTCACTCCTGCAGGCTCCTATTTTGGACACCCCAGCTCCAATCAAATCCTTCTCTTCTCCTTCCCTCCCACTTCCACTTCCAAAGCCTTGACAAAAGATTTTATGGATCTGCATCTTCCCACTCAGCAGCAGAAGGCCTGGAAATGCTTCTTAAATGTTTTGAAAATGGTCAGGGATTAATTTCCTTTAAAATTGCTAAATTGATGTAGTGATAAACAGACCCCACAACAGAATTTGTCTAAAAAAGAAAACAGAATAAAAATCCAAGGCCTGTCACTAAGCTTGATAAAGGCCTTTCTAACAATCCTTGCAATGAACTTCTCTTTTTCCCATGGGATAAAACAGTCATAGCAAATTAATTTAATAATTGAAGAATAAGAGGAGGTGAAGAAGTTATCAAATTATACAAAATTTATAATGTACAAATGAAAATGAGGGGTGGCAATGTGTAATTTTAAGTTCAGCAGTGCTTTTTTAATTTTAAGGAACTCTCTTCAAACTTCCTTAGGAACAGAGAAGAGGTAAACCAGAGTGGCAAAACCAAATTTTTAAGAAAAAAAGAAATATATAGAAAAGGGGGCTGGGGGAAACTCATTTTTATCAAAAGATTATAATTTCAAATGGAGCCTGCATTGTGTGTTACTATAGAAACTCCCATTTTGTGGCATGTTTGTGGGGAAAAAGTCAAAAGTTGCATTTTAATGAAGGCAGATCACACATTGGGAAAGCCAAATAAAAGAGAAATTTCTCTCCAAAACTGGATGATTACCCCAAATAAGGTGAGCTAATTAAGGTCACGGGGAAGGGATATCAAATCCTGAAGTGCCAATATGTTATGTTCATTTTTCCATGCCAGTCCCTGCCTTCCAGATTATGTATTAGATACTGCAGGAGCCTGATGGATTGAGAGGCTCGTTGCCATGGCAATATTTGCTGCTTTGCTGGTATTCCCTACAGAAAGTAAAGGAGGGGTTTGGTTTTTTTTTCCCTACTCAGTTAGACAAATTGGCTAAATATAGCCAGGGATGTTGGGGAACTGAAACAGCAGAATCTGCTGGGGGGAGGATCAGGGGAAGGATTGGCATTTATGGGTGTTTGGGAATTACAATGGGATTGGTGAGGAGTGAGGGGAATGGGGAAACAGGGAAAGGGGGAAAGGGAGAAAAGGAGAGGGAAGAGGAGAGAGAGGGAAAGAAGGGAAAAAGGAAAGGAAAGGAAAGGAAAGGAAAGGAAAGGAAAGGAAAGGAAAGGAAAGGAAAGGAAAGGAAAGGAAAGGAAAGTTCTTATCTGATACTTTCAGAGCATATGTTGTTTTTAGAGATGGGGAAAGGAGAATGGGCAGTGCTGCCCAGGAGGAAGCCAGAGCTGCTGTGCTCCAGGTAATTTATAGTCTCAGGGACAGCTAAGAGGTAAAAAACCCTCTAAAATCACTAAAAAAAAAATAAATAAGAAAAGCAATGGACTTGCTTACCACTGAAATTGTCAGTGTAAATCACAATTTCAGCTCCAAATATAAGCCGCCTTCTTCTGTTCTGTTTTTTGGGTGGGTTTATTGTTTCTTTTTTTTTTTTTTTTTTTTTTTTTTTTTTTTTTTTTTTTTTTTTTTTTTCTTTATTTTTTTTTNNTTTTAATCTTTGCTCACAGTGTTTTTAAAGCAAGGTGTTGATACCATTCCCATCCTCCTCTTGGCACAGGGAAAGGCAATGTGCTTCAGTCAGATGTTAGGGAGTACTGTCTCTTCTGTAGAGTTCAGCCTGTTGCTCGGAGGTGTGGGAAGAGTGTGACAATGTGCTTTCTTTTTAATATTAGCCCATCTCAGCCAGGCATCTATGGATTGCTGCAGAGTTTAAAAAAAAAAAAATTAAAAAAAAAAAAGGCTGCTTTGTTTCTTCCTCTTATGCACAAAAATGCACTGATAAATTCATAGTGTTTGCCTTGAGGCTTAAAAAGAACCAATAAGAGTGACCAGGCAGCTGTGACTGTCCCAGGGGATAATTCACTTCCCAAGCACTCTTTATTCCTCCTTTCCATGCCAGGAACCCATTAGAATTTTCAATGTTTTTAGGATATCAGGCAATCACACCATGCTGTGGCAAGCCATGAATGCAGCTCTTGCAGCAGAGAGTTCACACTCACAAGGAAGAGCACAAGGAATGTGTAATTCAGGGACCTGGAGATTCCCTGAGAGTGGGACTTTTCCTGGGACTTTCCACTCATAGAAGAGGCAGGATGGAGAAGAGGAGGAGAGAAGAGCAGGTCTAAACCCAGGATCTGATCCCTCATGCTTTCTGAAAGGCAGAAGAAACTTCAGAGGAAAAAAAAATACAGGCAGAGGACAGAAAAAAGTGGGAACACCATTGGAGAAGGGAGAAGTGGAGGGGGATGAGAGAGGCAAGAAAGGGATATCTTGGCAGCAGCTTTGCAGACTGTGCTTCTCTCTCTCTGTGTCACACAGAGTTTGTATTGCAGCAGTTCCAGGGATGTGATCAGCTAGAAAAGAAATACAAGACCATTACAAGAACACCCAGCCAAGCAGTGAAGGAGTGAGGGAAAGCAGTGGAATTAAAGATGATGCTGAGATGTTGGAGTGCTGTTGAGACAGAAATTACAGAGCCCTCTGCTCACAGCAACAGCCAGAGCTGGGAATGAAGACAAGGGAGAGGTTTGGAAAAGAGAAGGAGAGTAAAAAAATCCTTTATCAGGTATATTAGCATTCAACTGTCAGATAGACCTGAAAGAAATTAGGGGAAAAAAAAATCAGAGCATGAATTACAGTCCAACAGAAACAGAGAAAAGTTGCAAGGAAGGAAGAGAAAGGTGAGAATCTTAACATCCTATTTCCACATGGATAGCCTCCTCAATTCCACATTTCTTTGAATGTATAGGTGCTAGAATATGCCCTTGAATCACTCACTGTTCAAAACCATCAGGCTTTGGGGTGAGGGATAATGGAAAGGGGCAAAGGAAGTTGTGGATTCTACATCCATGGAAATGTCCAAGGCCAGGTTGGACATTGGGGCTTGGAGCAGCCTGGAACAGTGGGAGGTGGCCCTGCCATGGCAGAACTGAATCATCTTCAAGGTCCCTTCCAACCCAAACCATTCTGAGATTCCATGATTTTTGGAACAGAGGGATCAGGCTGATGGGACTGGAGCTAAATGAGCAGTGACCCCAGGGATGAGGCAATCAAAGGAGGTCTTTGGGATTTTTGGTTGGTTTTAAAGAAAAAGGAGAAAATAAAAAGTGCTTATAAATGAGATCTAAGGAGAAACAACACAGGAGCTGAGGATCAGCAAGAGAGGAGCACAGAAAACTCTTTCCAGTTGTAGAAAATCATAGGAGGGATTCATGTTCTCCTTGATGAGAACAAACAAAGTAAAGATGCCATCAGCAAACTGAGCAGGAGCACTTTCAGAGGGGCAGCTCCAGTGGATGCTTTGTAGGTGGCACACAGGAAAACAGAGAATTGGTGTCCCTGTGGAAATCCTCATCCACAGTGTGTCTCTCCATCACTGACCATGGCAATGAGGCCATTGTGCTCACATAAATGCCAGCTGTACACCTGTATATTTCAAAAAAATATATCATTTTCTTAGGCATAGAATGGGAGGAGCTTAATTTTCCACGTGGGGCTATAAGCTTCCATGCCAGGATTTTCAACAGCAAACGTCAAAGAATTGAGGAGAACAAAGATGTGGGTGGGGTGTGTGGTATCAGACATTCCCAAGGTGGCAACAGCACGACAGATGTGGTGTTTGAGCTTTTGTGTGCCCCCAGCAGAGGGGAAGCTGTTAGAGAACTGTCTGTTATTGATTCACACTGCTCAGCATCCATTTGTACTGCCTGCTTTGGGAGCCATTCTAATTTACAGTCTGTCACACAAATTGCTCTTGGCCTGTGAAATATTAATCTATTAAATAGACACCCCATGCCTGCACACCCAACACATGGACTCCAGATCCTTGGGGATTTTGCTTTTTAAACAGCAGATTATTGCCCACGTTCACTAACTACTTCTACAAACAGCTCAGTAATTTCAAGTTTTAATATCCTCCTCAATTCTCTTCCTGCATAACTAGAGGTAATATTTGATGTACTAGGGATTAAAGACCTGGTTCTGGGTGGTTTTTGTTTCATTTGAAAGGAAGCAATTTCCTTGTCCACAAAGCTTTTCTTACAGAAAAGCAGATCTATACAAACATATATAGGCACATATTTGGGGGTGTATAAATATTTGTGTATCTTGGACAACCTTTGATTAGATTGGAGGAGGTGGTGATGGGCTGAATTCAAGGTGGAGATTTGTTAGGGTGTATGCCATGACATAAAATCCTTCCCTGGCAGAGTGGGCAGCCCTGGAATAGAATTCCCAGAGCAGCTGTGGCTGCCCCTGGATCCCTGGCAGTGCCCAAGGCCAGCTTGGACATTGGGGCTTGGAGCAGCCTGGGACACTGGGAGGTGTCCCTGCCATGGCAGGGGTTGGAATGGGATGAGTTTTAAGGTCCTTTCCAACCCAAACCATTCAGAAATGTTGCTGAACCCATTCTGCTGCCAGCTCCAGCCCAGCCCACAAAAGGCAAGGCCTGGCTTCCATTAATGAAGAGCCTTTGCTGAGAAATAACTCCTAATTCCAAGGCCAACCTTCTTGGCTTGGTTTCTGGCAGTAGAAAGCACATGGCACTCATGGCCAGACATCCCCACCTTATCTATTCCTTATCAAACTCCTCATCCTCTCTAGTGAGGTGCTGGAACAAGGCACCCAGTGCTGATGGATTGGGGAGAACTCTGCCTCTTTGGGGGGCTATAAAACATGGGCAGAAAGTGGCAGCCAGGGAGGAAGGGAGCAGCAGAGGTCATTAATTTCCCTTAGGCAGCCACCTGCACCTGGTGTAGGGATGGAGAGGAGCCCTCAGCACCTCCTGTGGTGGAGGATGTTCCCCACACAGAGAAAATCAGCTTCCCCTCTTTCATTTTTGGCAGGATTTCTGAGCTGCTTCTGCCCACTAGTCCTGTAAGAATAAAGAAAACAGTCTTCATAAATCCAAATAAATCAACGTGGCAGGAGGCTGCTGTTAAAACTCTTGTTGGAGATGGAAGATCAAAGGCAGGCGAGCTGGAGACGTGGTTGCCTTTGAAAAGCCATCCAGGAGAACCCCCAGGAATGTGTTCTCACAGGTAGTAGAGCAGGGAAACACTTGAATTTTCCCAGTTTTTCATCTCTCCCTGCTTCCAAGGTGGGAAATGCATCATCCCCTCCTCACTGTGAGGTGAGGACCACCATTCAGAGCCCTGGGTGACAGCAGGCAGCAGCACAGCCCTGGAGGTGGGATGGGATTTATCCCCCATTCCAGAGCCACTCCCAAAAAAAACCAACAGCAGTGGGCCAGATTGTTATTTTACAGAGAGAAACAGCCATAAATTTCCTTAAATCCAAGCTAAACCAGCTCCCAGAGGCTCTGCCCTCTCCATGGGTTCTCCTGAGGTTGGTGCAGCAGAACCTTCAGAGCTACAAGGTCTGAGTGCTGCTCGTTATCACAGCATTCATGGTAAAATCCAGCAATTATTCAGGTGTTACAACCTGTGCTGCATTTCCACCTAAAAATCCAGGCTATTCGTGTGGTTTTAGCTCATGTTTGGATTAGTGGAGCAGATTTTTTTTTTATATATTAGGAGTTTCATCTTAAATTGATCGTGAAATTTGGTCACCTGATGGACCCAGCTGTATTTGAGTGTGAGGCAAGTCTGTTTAACAAAGCCAATTGGTGTCACTCCAAGCACACACACATTTTAAACCAAAAATTAATCAATTTTTTTTTTTGCTGTTACATCAATTTGCACAAAGCAAAATATGCTTTTTTTGGTAATTTATGCCCCAAATTTAAATGGATCACAGTCCTTTAGCACCATCTTGAGAATAAAGTGACAAAGTTGTCACAGTATTATTTTTACTGCAGCAGTCATTTCACCTTTAGTGGTGCAGAAGATGGATGGGGCAACTCCTTGTTTTTCCTTCCTGTAATCATTACTTCACATTACTTTATATTCACCTCAATAAATCCATCCCAAGAGCAGCGTGTGACATGAAGATTATTATTTGCTGGTAGCTTTATTATAGAAGCAATAACAGTTCAGAAAATGATAGAAAGCTTTGCAGCTACATTGGCAACACCCTAATGAACTGTCATTTTAATATATGTTCTAACTAGTCTTGATGGAAAACACCACAGGAAAGTTATCACTCAGATTTTTAAAAGATATGAATATTATCAAGACTGTAAAAACATGACAGAAAGGAATTGTTGCTCTGTACAGCGTGCAATTATTTATTACTATTTTATAATATAAATAAAATCTTCCATGAAAAAATCCCCCTTAAGTATTATTTTAAAGGTTTTCCCTATAAATAGCTCATGAAATCATTCGTTTCCATTTGCTAAATGCATTAGGAACAGAGAGTCACTAAACAGGAACTGAAGGGATAAAAGGAAAAACTGATACAAATATTTTTATCTCCAATGTGCATCAAGACAGAATCATCTGTGATTACAAAATCAAACCCTGGAGTTATTATAGAAAAATAAAATCTAATTCGTGTGACAGAGAGGTGTGTGCACAGGCAGGCTCAGACAGACACACACAACAAATTTTCACACAATTCCAGGATCCCTGAGGTTGGAAAATCCCTCCCAGCCCAGGCAGTCCCAGCTGTGCCCCATGGCCACCTTGTCCCCCTGAGTGCCACCTCCAGGTGCCACCTGCAGGGATGGGCACTCCAAAGCTCCCTGGGCAGTTCCAAGGCCTGAGCCCCCTTTCCATGGGGAAATTCCTGCTGCTGGCCAAGCTGAGCCTCCCTTGGTCCAGCCTGAGCCTCTTCCCTCTCCTCCTGTCCCTGTTCCCTGGGAGCAGAGCCCCCACTATGTGAATATTTTCTAAATATTCATGTTCATGATCTGTATCTGAGGTTGCCAGAGACGTGGCATTACCAAAATTCATAATGTATTAGCTGAAATTCCTTCCATGCATATTTCAGCAAAGTTGTACAGGCAGCACTTCAAATCACTGCTGTCTGGGAGATTTTCAACTTCTGTTCTGCCTTGGTGCTTATGCAAATGCAAATGCAGGGGATAAAGCCAGGAGCAGCAGAGAACAGGAGAACAATTTTGCAAGCTTCCCCTGATGAGTTTGCCAGCACATCCCATCCTATCCCTCCCATATGGAGATGGAGAAGGATTTGGGGGTGCTTGTGGGTGAGAACCCCCATGCCCTGGGCTGAGCTCCAGTGTGAGCACCAGGAAGGGATTGGGATCAGGAAAGGGATTGAGATTGTGTCCCTGTGCCCCCTCAGGTGATTTCCCACCTGCAGAGCTGCCCCAGGCCTGGATCCCAGCACAGGGAGGACGTGGAGCTGCTGGAGAGAGCCCAGAGGAGGCAGCAGGATGTGCAGAGGGATGGAGCAGCTGTGCTGGGAGGAAAGGCTGGCAGAGCTGGGATTGTTCAGCCTGGACAGGAGAAGCTTTGGGCTGAGCTCAGGGTGGCCTTGCAGGGCCTGAAGGAGCTGCAGGAAACCTGGAGAGAGACAATTGCCAAGGGATGGAGGGACAGGACACAGGGAATGGCTTCAGAGTGAACAATGACAAGTTGAGGTGGGATGTTGGGAAAAAATCCTTCCCTGTGCCCAGAGCAGCTGTGGCTGCCCCTGGATCCCTGGCAGTGCCCAAGGCCAGCTTTGACATTGGGGACAGCCTGGGACAGTGGGAGGTGTCCCTGCCATGGGATGATCTTTAAGGTCCCTTTCAACCCAAACCATTCTGTGATTCCATGATATCCCTCCTGGTCCTGAAGGTCCTGCTTCTCTCAAACATATTCAGGTAGAGTTGATTCTTCTGATGCCTTAAGTTTTAGTTTTTTATGTTTTTCAGATTCTGTGCTCCCTAAGGGTTGCCTTTGTCCCATCTGGGTCACCAAAACTGATGCCTTGGGAAGGCTGAGCTAGAACACAGACTGGACAGAGCTATGAGAATAGAGTAGATATTTATTAAAAGGCCTTTAAGGATACACCTTGGGAAGTACAAGAGCCTGACAAAGGCTATACCCAAGGTGGACACAAAATGGTCACAAAATGGACAATGGGTCACAAGGTCTCACACTTTTATCAGTTTTGGTCCATTTACACATTGGAGTTTAATTGTCCAATTACAGCTTTGGGTTGTGAGGTCTCATCCTTCTTGTTCCTCCCTTCAGCCACCCTTGTTTGTGCTTTTGGGCTGAAAACTTGTCCCAGTTGTCCTTGGAGTGCAGCAGGACAAGGATTTGTTTTGTGTCCCTGCTGTGTGCAGAGCTGAGTGCCCCTGACTGTGAGCTCAGAGCTGCACCCTGGGCCCCACAGAGCCTGGGATGCACCAAAGAGAAAACTTCAGGCATCATTTCCAGCTCCAAGTCTCTGCAGCTTCACTCCTAAACTGCCCTGCAGGATCCATGTCAGCATTTAGGGCTGTCAGCATTCCCCAGCAGTGCAAAGAAGCCCCACACAAGCAGTGTGGCAGAGGCAGAGTCTGTGATCCTGGGAGCTGATGTCTGTCAATGTGGGATCTCCCAAGGAGCTCCATCCCTTCCCAGAGAATTCACAGGAATTTCAGTACACACACTGCAATTTGCTCAGCCTGAATCCCCCCCATGCTGCTTCACAGAGCCAAACCAGGTGCACAAGTGCCTTTCCTCCTTCCTTCCTTCCTTCTTTCCATCCCACCATGCCTCCTTCTGCTCCCAGGGGTGCATTACTCATTTCCCAGGGTGGCTGGGCAGGATGGCCCCAGTGCTCCACCAGCTGAGCTTCCTAAGGGGAAACCAGCCTCTCCCATGGTTTTCCATCTGTGTGTTCCCTCCTGCACCAAGGGAGCCCACAGAGCCCCACCATTCCCTAAGCCTACACTCTTTCCTAAGGATGAGTGAAGAAATTCCAGTTGGTCCAGGATGGATTTTTGCCCTCAGCTGAATCATCACCTCTTTCCTCCTCCAGTGTTTTTTTGCACAGGAGGGAGCCACATCTCCCACCTCCACTCAGGATTTGATGCCTCAAACCTCTGCTCTCTGTGTCTCCTCCTTGGATCTCTTCCTGAGAGCTCCTTGTCACAGCACAGACAAGACTGGAGGTGAAAAGGCCAAGAGAATCCTCTCTCCTCCCATCACGAGAATTCCAGGTTTTCCAAAGAAAGCAGAATATCCTGTTGACATCAGTAGCAAGCAAAAACCTAAAGTCCTTTAAAAAAAAAAAAAAAAAAAAAAAAAAAAAAAAAAAAAAGTTGCTTGAAAATAAACCCCAGAAAAGACCTGAAAAATAAACATTCTCTTCAGAAAAGTGAACACAGCAGATAAAAGATAAAAAGTGCTGCTTAAATCAAAGGTTCTTCAAGAGCTATTGCAAGGCCTATAAAAAAAAAGAACTACAGGTCTATCAAAAGCCTGTCTTCCCACAGGGAATTTGGTTTTGGAGCTCAGGAGCAGTCTGGTCACTGAGGCTGAAGTCAGTGCAACAATAAATCAAAATCCATTATACTTTATATTACAAGGGCAGAGCTATAATCTGGGCATGAATTAACAGAGAAAATAAAATTATGAATAAATAAATTTATAAAAAATCAGAGCACATTGTCATTTGAATGGCTACTTTGGATCAGATATTCCTCAGCAGAATTACAGCTCATTTACCTCTGGAAGGCCAAACTTTTTTCAGGGACCATTTTATTCCTGCCTACAAACCAGGCAAGTTCAAAAAAAACCCATTCAGCTATATTGCACAAAATGCAGACAGGGAGTAGAAACCACCAAGGAAAAAAAAAAGAAAGGCAAAAAAAATTTTAAAAAAAGGAAGAATCTTGCTAATAATCCATTACATTTTAAAAAAATAACACAAACTGAAGTATATCAAACAATAGCATTCATGAACTGCAACCAACTAACATTTCACATGGCACCTGGAATGGCTCTGGGCACCTGGAGCTTCTCTTTGAAAATGCATTTGTATTTTTCTCTAGGCTTAAATAGCCAAGTGCAGGCTGGATTTTGGTATTCCAGCTTTCATGTGAAACCTTAATCCCTGGGGAACAGATCTTAGCATAAATCCACCTGCTTGTGAGATGCTTAATGATATTTCCTCCATCATGATTTTGTTGTTTTAAACTGTGTTACCTGACTTAATGCTTACATTCCTAATAAAATAGTCTAAAACAGAGGTTTAGAACTAATAATCTTTGCAGCCAACAAATACCCATGTTCCTGCTGCAACAAATCTTGAGCACCTTGTTGTTGAAAACAGGAGCAGAATTGAAAAATCTCAATGTTATTTTGGCCTAAAAAGAAAATTTTTACAATAAGAATAACCAATCACTGCAAAAACATCCCCAGGGACATCCCCTGTCCCCATTGCCCACTGGACAGTAGGATAAATAACCTCAGTGAGTTCCCTTCCCCACAAAATGGGGAAGACCAGATGATCTTTTAAGGTCCACTCAAACCAGGGCTATTTTGCAGTTCTCTGAATGATCTTTGAAAATTGACTCTGCCCCCAGAAAAAAAAAAAGAAATTATATTTTCCAGTTGTAGAAGAGGGTGGAAGGATGTGAGACAGGCCAGGTTGGATGGGGCTTGGAGCAACCTGGTCCAATGCAAGATGACCCTGGGGTTGAACTGGATGAACTTTAGGGTCTTTTCCAACCCAAACCATTCCATGATTCCATGACTTACATGTAGGAACACACCAACTTGTTAAGGCTATTAATTTACCCTTATTTACATTTCTCTGTTACTAATTATTCCTTTAATTCCATAACTTCCATCTGAAATTAATCCTCCTGAGTAGATCTTCCATTCTGGAGAAATGAAAGTCATGGCAGGTCACAGCTCTGGTTATCAGGAATAAGCCAGGAAAACATAAATGTATTTTTTTAACCTAATTAGCCATTATAGGTTTGTTGGTTTTTTTGCTTCCACTATTCCAGGATAAACTTTAAAGTCCTCACCTTGCAACAGGCTCAGCTGGTGTGGGTGGATCATTGGAGCCTTGGGATTCATCTGCAGGGCATTCCCTGTTGTGGCCATGACTCCTGCCAACATTCCCTGCTGGTTTCAAACCCATTGGGTTTGAACCCTGGCTCTTAGTGAAAAACCAGCCTGGAAGGCACAAAACCTGCCTGATCAGGTGATGGATCTGGCAGAGGGTGGGAAAGGTTTGTCTTGGGCCAACAGGATGCTCCAAGGTGTTCTGAGCATCCTTAGGGACTCTCCAAGCACTGCAGCTCAAAGCAGGGCATTTTAAGGGAATAATCAGCAGTCTCCAGGACATTTCAGGCTCAGCCCACCCCACCATCAATTAAGAAGCTGATAATTACTCGAGCACTTTGTCTGGACTAAACAGAGCCAGGTTTTCCCTTTTAGGGGCAGCTCAGCCTGCAGGGTTTTGTGGATCCTCCTGGGATCCATCTCTCCCTTCACCCATCCACTTCCAGGTCCCTCCTGGGCTCATCTGCCTGATTTAACTCTGTACCAGACCAGGATTAGCAATTCCCTCACAGCTGGACCAGGATTCTTGGGAAAGACATCCCCAAGGAACACACATCTATTTTTAAGTGCAGTGAACTCCCCATCCTGAGCTGTTGATGCTCTCACAGTTTTGACAGAATCCCAGGCAGCGACATCACTTGTTTGTAAAGCTGTCTGATGGGAGCTGGGATGTTCTGTGCTCTCCACAGAAACTGAAAATGCAGTTCCTGCCCCAGGGCAAGGGATCAGAGAAACTAAAACCACTTACACAACTCAGAGCAGGAGATGATTTAGCAGAAAAGTATTAGAATTTTATTTCTTATGCTCTTTATTGATTATTAACTCACTTTGGTTCCTGAAGGGAGCCAACAAGAAAAAGGGAGAGAGATTATTTCTGAGGGATGGAGTGACAGGACAAGGGGGAATGGCTTCACACTGAAAGGGAGTAGAATTAGATGAGATTTTAGGGAGAAATTCTTTGCTGTGAGGGTAGAGAGGCACTGGAAGAATTTTCCCAGAGAAGTTGTGGACTCCTCATGCCTGGAAATGTCCAAGGCCAGGCTGGACAGGGCTTGGAGCAGCCTGGGACAGTGGAAGGTGTCCCTGCCCATGGCAGGAGGTGGCACTGGATCATCTTTAAGGTCCTTCCCAACCCAACCCAACTCAACCCAACCCATCCCATCCTGTGATTCCTGCAGACATTCCAGACCTGGAATTTACACTGCAGTCACACACACAAGGAAATCATTTACCTCCTATCAACTGCCAACCATAAGTAGGACTACAGGGAGCAGCCAGAAAACCTGGGAGAAATTCTTCTCTGCTTCAAGAACTAATCAAAGGTATCTGACCCACTTCTTCCATTGACTTTTTCTCCAGCTGGTCCCAAGCCAGTTTCACCAATTAACACAAAACAAAAGCCTGGCCAGGGTGACCAGGGACAGCAGGGACTGTCTAAAGCCCTCCCAGATATCGACCAGCAACAGCAACATTTGCTGCAGCAGCTGCCACCCAGCTCTGGAGAGGTCAATCAATGAATCACTGCAGCAGTCCCAGGCCATACTTTTTATTTTCAGCTGTCTGAAAGAAAAAAAAAAAAATCACCAGATCTCACAGAGAATCTGAACTTGGTATCTGTTATTTCATTGCCAGTGCCTCCCAAACTCTCCCAGTTCATCCATTTCCATACCAGTAGGTGTAAGAAGGGGTAAATACACTAATTTGTCTTTAAAGAACGTTTCTACAGAGATGATGTGTTATGTATGCATTTCCAAGGTTGTTTAAAAATATTTAAAGAGGATTTCAGTGCCCAAATGCCTTCCACACATCTCTATATTAATTTATTGTGTGCACAGTTTGAAGGTGTTGCTACATGAAAGCTTTCCAAGCCAAGAAATTCACTGATTAAAGCCAAAAAAAGGAGACATTAATAGAAACAAAAGACTAAAGAGCCTGCAGTTTGAAGATTTTGGTAACACCTTAAGCCTTACTTAAATGTGCAAGAGAAAAATAAATTTTTTAAAAAGTCAATTAAAAATTGTGTATTCCATAAGCAACCTGAACTTCCCCTTCCATTTGGCCTTTGTACAGAGAGAAAACATCTTTTCAGGTGATAATGATAAGAACATTTGAAATGTTCCTCTAAAAGCCAACCAGGAGTGCAATGAGAAGCCCAAATGCAGTGAAAATGTGCCCTGGCCAATTTGTCCTGCTATCTAAGGAGGATGAAAGCAGACTATTAGATTTTGGCATGACAACCAATCTTACCACAGGGCACCACAGAGTGGATTAGGGACAGAATTATTTCCAGTTTTAACTCTGGGTTTGATTCAAGCTCTTCGTATTACTTAGCATCTGTATTCCTTAGATTTAATAATCCTTCTTTAGCTGTTTGCAGGCAAAAAGAAAATAGCCAATTTACCAAGAATGTTTGGCAATAAGAATTCAATTTATTTAATTTTGTTGCCGTTTAAAGGCACTGCCACGTTAGTTCAGCTCCTCAGAAATATTAGTTTTACCTTTCCAAAGGACTTCAGGGCAAGAGTGTGCAAACATGGGTTTAAATTTCCAAAAGTGCTGTGGGACACTGCAGCAACCTGTGTGTATGAGGGGCAACAAAACCCAAAGCCCATGGTGTCAATGGTCATGTGCCAGAGTCAAATATATTTGCTAATGGAATTTGCTGGAGAATCCAAAGGATATTTAGGGAAAAGCTGGGTTAAAAACCAGATTTTTGTGCCTGGGGCAGGAGTAGAGTCCTGTTCTGGGACACATCACTGGTAGAGATGTAACTGAGGCTGTTGACAGAAACACCTCAGGCCACCTTGAGTGCTCATTGCCAGCTCCTGAAATAGTGTAAATATCCCAGTTATCCTGAGAGGAATCCCTGCCTCATCTGCACACCCAGGACAGGGAAGCAAGGCAGTGTTGATCACCTGAGCCTAATCCCCTTATTCCACTCACACCTCAGGAATTTGCTGCCCTGCTTTACCCTCAGCAGCAGCTACACATCATCCCACTTGGAAACTCAGGGAACTGGCAGAAGTGGATTATCCCTAGGAAAGTGATGCCTTCTCCATGTGTATTTCCCATGAGAAAGGTGTTTTGTTTTTTTTTTTTAAGTTGACAAGAAAAACTGCTGTTCTAGTATAAAAATTGGCTTTTCAGTTTATGTGTTGTGTGGATTTTGGGGCTCTCCACCCCTCTGCTGGGTTGAAAGTAGCCTGGTGTCCATTTGTCCTTTAAGATGGTACTGAAAAACACCAGTAAACACTCAGTTCTGAAGCCTAATTTTGTTTTTCTGTGATTAGGGCATGAACAGCAATTCTTCTCTTGGCTGCTCTGTTCAAACACCCAGAGAAGTTTCGGCTGCCCCAGCCCTGGAAGTGTCCAAGTCCATGTTGGAGCAGCCAGATTTAGTGGAAGGTGTCCCTTCCAACCCAAACCATCCCATGATCCTATGAAATTGAAATTTTCCAGTCTGGAAGGCTTCTCTGCATATTTGCAGTGGAGGCAGCTCTGAGCAGAAGGGTAAAGGTGAAGAGGAGTCCCAGCTCCCCAGCACAAACACAGGAACCATCCTGGCAGATTCCCCTGGAGCCAGAGGTGCAGAGCTCTGTGTGCCAAAAAAATCCCCTCAGGGATGTGCCAAAATGCCATTAACTGCTCAGAGAGCAGCACATCCACAGGAGCTGCTCTCACTGCCTTCAGTCAGAAATGCCCTGGGGTGATGCTTTCATTCCCAAAGACTGCTTGGGCACAGGGAGAGGTTTTTGGAGCGTTCCTTTGAGGGGAGTGAGGGGTTTGAAGGCAACTCAGAAATAGCACAGAGTCTCAGGGTGCAGAGCCAGTAGACAATGCAGCCCCATGGCAGCTGGCAGTCGCTGACAAGTGGATGTTATGTCAGGAAAATCCAGAATTTCTCCTTCCCTCTCAAGCATGAGCATTCAAACATTCAAACATTCAAACCATCCTCTTCCTTCACGGTGCTGCAACAACTCAGTGCTTGAAGAGGGTTCTGAAGTCAGTGCCAGCTCATGGCAAGAAGTATTTCTGAAGGAAAGCAGAGGTTTTATCTCTTCTGGCTGGGAATGAGTGAAATCTGTCCCTCACACAGGCAGAGCTTTTGAGGCACCACACCAGCACTAAGGACAGACAAGGTGAGATCCAAATCAAACCTTGCCCCCAAGCACCTCACGATGTTTGGCAGGGCAGCTCCTGCAATTGAATTGGTGCCCTAGGAAATGTAAATAAAACTGATTTGTTAAGTTACAGCACCAAATGTATTTGAGACTAGGAGAGGAGCCTGCTGGTCCTAATAAAATGGACATAAAATTCAGCATATGCTCTTGCTTGCCATGAGCAGTAATGTTAATATATCCATTTTCTCTGATTTCAGCGCTCCAAATTGTTCAATTAACAGCACCTTACCTGATTTTATTAGGAAAAGAGTAATACACAAATAGGCATGGACAAATGGATACAAGGATAGATTTACATGGACAGACAGACATGGAGTTTTCCCAGAGAGAGAAACAGAAGCCAAATAAATGCCTGATACTCCCTTCTTCTGAAGGAATAGACAGAAAGAGCCTGGCAAATTTCCCCAAATTTCCCTGACAAGAGATATCAAGAGGACCACAGTTCCCTGGGAGCCTTTATCTGATGGTTATTACTGAAAATAGTTATTACTGAAACACTGATTCGGCCAGTGAGGAGGAAAAAAAAAGTCCTTAGAAATAAAATGCAACCAAGAAATAAAATGCAACCACCACATTTTGTGAGGGGGTTTGGGGGGTCTCATTTTTGTGACTTTTCTGCTGGTTAAAAGAAAAACAACAACAACAACAACAACAACAACAAAGACCCTCAAATTGTGTCACATAACCATTAGTTATTTCTTCCTTTGTTCACCTCCCAAAATACAATTTGTCCTTTATTCCTATTACCTTCATCTATTTTAGTGATATATGATCCTCGTATGCAGGGCAGTTTGGTGTCTTGTTTTCATTGCTGTCACTGAGATATTTTCCAATCCTTCCACTTCAAAATATCCCATTTTTCATTAAATGTCACTCGGATTGTGTCATCAAGAAGGCACTTTTAATAATCTGCATTTTAGAGCTAAGTCAAGCTTGTGCACATATTCCATTTTCCTTCCATTCAGAGCCCTTATGGCTTTCCAGGCTGTAGTTTGGTCTCAAATATTCTCATGATCTTTGCAATGGGAACACAGGAGCTCAGGCTGGAGATCAATCCTTGGGAATTGCTCCATGAAAGGAACAAACTCTTCCCCAGCTTCATACAAGAGGCAGCAAATGAGAATTGAATCTGTAGTCCCCTAAATTCCTTTACAAGAATCAATTCTCCCCAATTTCCTGCCTCCATGAAATATGGGCAAATAGAAAACTTTCCTGTAGCACCATCAAACACTGCCTGCTTGGAAAATCCACCCATGTTCCTTACTAAGGAATTTAATTTTAGCCTTTCCTTGACATTTGCCAGCTGTTTCCCTTTGTCTGACGTTGTCCAGAGGGCATTTAATGAAACATCAAAGCTGACACTACCTAACTCCCAGTGCTGTGTCAGAAAAGCTTCTCTTCCAAGGCTTCTGCATAGGTTAAAATGTCCATTTTTGGGAATGTGGATTAGGGAGCTCTGGAGAAAACTCTTTCCCTCCACTGCCAACAGAAAAAATTTGGGGAGATTGGCATCCAAGCTGGTGAAACCAAGGTTTGCTTTTATCTCTGTCACCATTAGAGGTAAAAAGCTTTTTAAAATTATCTTATGCTTCCTAATCAAACCCAGAAAATATGGAGAGCTGTGGTCAAACATACAAGAAGTCCTGTAGTTCACAGCTTTCTAGGCAGGATATTCAGAGTTGTCCAGCCATTCATTTATTGTGACAGAAAAAGGAGCTCCATGTAGGAAGATAATAAAAGAAAGAAATAGAATAGTTACATCTAATATATTGTCAAGTGAAAATAATTTCCTTTACTAAATTAACTCCAAAACCTTTAAATATGAAGTTTGCTCCTAAGGGCCTTGGTAAATACAAAATACAGATGCTGTGCAAGCACTGGTCAGGCAGAGCTGAAACATCCCTGGGTTATTAATCACAAACCCCAAACACAGCTGCTGAGAAGAAAATTACCTCTACCCCAGTCAAAAGCAGTCCACAGAGGCACAGATGCAGTTTGCTGTGGGCCAGACAGAGGAGGGGAAGGGAGAGCTGTGAGGAAAATCCCAATCCTTGCAGGAAACAGGAATGCAGTGCTGGAACAAAGGGAGCCTGGAGAGTGTAGTGCACCCAGCCCACGGGATCTTCACAATGTGTCATCTTCTAGTGGTGCTAGAAGCTAGAAAGCACAGTGTAATACAAGAGAGCTCTTAAAAAACTGAAAAAAAATTGTTCTGTTTAAAGTGTTTTGGTACTTAGCATGTTTTGCAAATGCAGAGCAGCACACTCTGTGTGCTGGGATTTGTATCGCAGCGAATTAAGGTTTCTGTTCCAATTAATATCCAACCTCCCCCTCCATGGAGAGGAGCAGACTCCTGAGGAAAGATCTGTGCTGAGAGCTCACCTAAATAATACAGAAGGAAACACAGCAGCTGCTGTGACTCCACACCACGAGCCAAGGAAGACCCGTGTGTGTCATTTTCCCAGTGTGTCATTTTCCCAGTAGTCTTTTCCTGAAGAGCCCTTTAAAAAAACAATAATTAAAAAAAAAATCTTTTATGAGTTTTGCAGCCTGCTGGCTGAACCCTTCAGCAGTCATCAGGGTTGGCTTATTTCATGTGAAAACACATCAGGACTTCTTTGTAAGTCTAAGTGTTTCAGGGAGGAGGATGCAAAGTGACATCTTTTGGGTGGCACGCACTGCATCAGGACGTGGGAATCCCAATTTAATAGCACAGGTTGCATCACAGCCTGATGCAGAGCTCTCAGGATGAAAGGAGAAGGCACAGGACTGAGGGGCAACATCAGTTCCCTGAATTATCCTCTTTTGACATGGAGCAAAAGTGCATTTTGCAGTTTTCACCCCATTTCTTGTTACACTGATTTCAGAGGAGAGGCCTCTCCTTGGAGTTTTGCCACCCTGCCACTTTCTGCTTTCCTGCCAAAGCCACACTCACTGACTGAGAGGTGAAATGTCTGATTTCTGTGCACAGCAGCTTAGCCTGAGGTCCTGTGAGAGCTGGGAAATGGGCACAGCCTCAGCTGCAGCAAAATATTTCCTTTGGTGCCCAAGATTTCTTCAATGAAGTAAAACCGAGGGCTGGGCAGAAGGGAAAGGTGCTGATTTCTGAGCTTGTCAGCTATTTGGGAACTGATATTCCTGTTCATGGAAAGCTAAGGCTTTCCATTAGGGATGCTGTGCCATCAGCCCTCAAACTGGAACAATCTGGAGTCTTAAAGCCCTCCTCCTCCTCCTCTTCCTCCTCCTCTTCCTCCTCCTCCTTTAATTGATCACCAATAAGACATGGAAGACCAGGCTCCACGTCCTCACAAGATTTACCATTAGGAGGGAAGCACCATTTTCTGGATTTTCCCAAGTTTGGGAGGATCAAGAAGATGATTCTTTGCTGGAATTCTTGGCTCTTTCTTGCTCCAAGGTCAGGGCGAATAAAACTCAGGAGATGTTGAAGTCTCACTCTGAAGTTTATTATCCTTATCTACTACAAACTCATGAGATGTGAGCTCTAACAAGCCAAAAAAGTGAATCAAAATGGTGTCTGTTCAAGGCTATTTAAGTCTCAATTATCCAATAAACAGTTGGCATTTATATTATTTATGTTTTTGATGCAATGAGTTATCACCTAACGTCCACAATGCAGACCTCACTAACCTATCAAAGAAATCACCCAAACCCATGAAGAAGGAAATGGAGAAGAAGGTGAAAAAGACACCCAAAAATCCACACCCAAAATTCTCCATCTTGGCTCCCATATATCACTACACACTAAAACCCCAAATCTAAGTTTTTCACCCTGTGAGATTACACAATGCTGTCCAAACTGCATCCCCATGATCCCAGTACTAACACTCATTTTTGGAAGCCTGTTTTAAGACCTCAAGTCAAACTCAGAGCTTCCCTGAAGTTCTATGCCTGTCAACACAGAGAGCCCAAAATTCTCAGCATCTAGATTTCACACAATCCTTAAACTCCATCCCTGCATTAGTCAGGTCAGTGCCAGGTCATGCAGCTCCCCCAGAGTCTCACAGGATTTTCAGGGAGAAAGAAAAATCCCAACAGCTAAAACCAAGAGAATGGAAACAATTTTTCAACAGGATTGTCCACTGAGTGACACCAGATGAATCTGCTTGGCTTTTCAGCACAGGGAAATAATCTCCTGGCCATGTAAATCATTGCTCTGCTGTCCAAGGGGATGCTGCTGGAACAGGGATGTTTGCAGAACCAACCAGTGCTGGATCACCTCAAAGCTGTGCTTTGGTACAGATCCTTCCTCATTTTAAATGGCAAGTTACAGCCTGGGAGAGGTGCAGAGGGAAGAATTCCAGAATGGTTTGGGTTGGAAGGGATTTTAAAAATCATCCAATTCCACCCCTGCCATGGGCAGGGACACCTCCAAGTGTCCCAGACTTCTCCAAGCCCCAGTGTCCAAGCTGGCCTTGGGCACTGCCAGGGATCCAGGGGCAGCCACAGCTGCTCTGGGCACAGGGAAGGATTTTTTCCCAACATCCCACCTCAACTTGTCATTGTTCACTCTGAAGCCATTCCCTGTGTCCTGTCCCTCCATCCCTTGGCAATTGTCTCTCTCCAGGTTTCCTGCAGCTCCTTCAGGCCCTGCAAGGCCACGCTGAGCTCAGCCCAAAGCTTCTCCTGTCCAGGCTGAACAATCCCAGCTCTGCCAGCCTTTCCTCCCAGCACAGCTGCTCCATCCCTCTGCTCATCCTGCTGCCTCCTCTGGGCTTTCTCCAGCAGCTCCACATCCTCCCTGTGCTGAACAAGACTGACATCTTCTCCCAGAGATTTTTTTTTCCTTTTACCTTCACTCAGCTGTATCCATTCACATCCTACATATAATTTCTACATTCCAAGTCATCAAGAGCAGAAAGGAACAGGACAGACCAGGAGTTACACCCCAGTGTCTGAGCTCCATCTAAAAAACAAGATATCTCTTGAGAATCATTCCCTCCTTTGCCATCCCTTTTCCCATTCCTGGAGAGGAAGCAAATCCTGACCAAAGACTGGGAGTGCAGCTGCAAAATGATTCTGAAGTGGGATGTGCTCTGTCACCACCAGGGCACAGCTCTCCTGTGGAGATTTTGGCTTCCTGCAGAAAGAAACCCTTTCTTTTCCCCCAAGGGTCCTAAGTCTGAAATGTTCAGTGCAAAAAAAGGGCTTCCATTGCTTCTGTTTCAGGATTAGCAGTGAACCCGGGCTCTAAATGATTTATAAGCATAATCTCCAGCAAATGTTTAACTCTGAGAGTGCTAAGTGCTGACCTGGGAGAAAATCACTCATTTTGCTCTCTCCTGCTGTTGTCTTGTTGGTTCCAAGCTCTGCTCTACAAGCAGAGGAAACTTAATTCTGTTGCCTTTGAAATTAAACAGCTATATCAGACATAGCACTTTGAAACTACAGGAAGGCATTAGTCAATGGGCTTTAATTATTCACATTCTCTCCTTGCTCCCTCCTTTCTCCCTCCTTGTTTTCCTCCAAGTGATCAAAAGCCAAGTTGTTCTCTGTGTCATGCAAATTTTCTCATTTTCTGCAGGTATCAGTCATGATCTCACCCCTGTGAGCAGATGGAAACTGCTCTGCTGCAGTGAGATCTGACATCAGAGACCTGGCAGAGGGAGAAATAACCCACAGGGGTATTTTGGGGGCAGCAGTGCACATTTCTACAGTTCTGACTGTGCTCTGCAGCATCTGGGAAAGTCTTTGCAAGGTTAGGATGAGTTTTCATCCTAATGAGGACCTAAAGTTCCCTAAACCTCACAGATTAAATCCATTAATTCCATCTAGAGCAGGCCTTGGATGCACATCCCATCTCCAGCTCTTCTCCATTGAGAGTCAAAAGAAGTATTTCAAATATTCAAATTTCATGTCCCATGTAAAGGTTGGACTCGATGATCCTGGAGGTCTTCTCCAACCCTGATGATTCTGTGTGAAAATTAAACAACTTCACAGCAAACCATGGTAAAACAAACCCTAATCCTGCCACTAGCAGAGGTTTTTATTGCCTGTCAAAGCTTTGCTCTCATTATTCTTAACAATAGTGCTTTTTTTGGTTAACTGAGAATACATTTCAACAGTTGTCACTGTAGAGAAAGCACTGGTAACTCACACTGACAGAAAAACTTCTCAAGACAACCTGAGAACAAAATTCCTGCAATTAAATTTCTGCCCTCAGAAACAAGCAGAGCATATCCAAATTCCTATGTAATCCATGAAGAGGCTGAGGAACTGTCAAAATAACACAAAACCTAATTAAAGATATAGTAACTTAGTGTTGATATGCACTTCAGTGATGGGAACACAGAGGGAAGTTAGAATCTTGCCTTTAAGTGTTAAGGCTTTTTTTTTCCCCTTTTCACTTGATATTTGGAAGCCTCAGCACAAAATATAGATTATTCTGGGCTGCTGTCACTTGGCTGTGACTCTCCTCTCTGCAGCAGTAAGGCAGAGGAGGGTGACAAGGAGAAATAATGGGAATTTTGAGAACTTAGAGGCCCTTCCAGTACCTAAAGGAGCTCCAAGAGTGCTGGAGAGGGACTTTTCACAAGGGCATGGAGTGCCAGGACACAGGGAATGGTTTTAAGATGAAGAAGGCCAGGGCTGGATGGGATTTTGGGCAGGAATTGTTCCCTGACAGGGTGGGCAGAGGTTGGGATGGAATTCCCAGAGCAGCTGTGGCTGCCCCTGGATCCCTGGCAGTGCCCAAGGCCAGCTTGGACATTGGGGCTTGGAGCAGCCTGGGACACTGGGAGGTGTCCCTGCCATAGCAGGGCTGGCACTGGGTGATCCTTCCCACCCAAACCATTCCATGATTCTGTAAAACAGGAGCCATTCATGACAGCTGCTCACTGGTGGTAAATCTTCAAGGAAGCAGAGCAACTTTTCCTGACCAGGCACACTCACACATCTCTGAAACTCCCAAATACCATTTTATCAGAAAAAAAGAGTGCATCAAAATGCTGTTTCAACAACAGGGGATTTTTCATTTGCTGAACCTGCCCACCACCTTCTTCCCAAGGCTTCTTAGTTCCTCTTCCTCCATCCTTCCCAATTGTTTGGACAGGTACCAGAGAGACCTTCAGGCAAGGAGATTGACATTCAACTCTGCTTCATTTCCTCCTGAGCTGCACAGATTTCCTTGATTTTCCAGCTGCTGAGCAGAGGGGAAAGCTCTTGCTTTGTCCTTTCTCTTCTTTTCCTCCAGGGCTTGAGGAGGGGTGGGTACCTGCAGGATCCTGTGACACTGATATCTGTGATATCTGTGATATCTGTGATATCTGTGATATCTGTGATATCTGTGATATCTGTGATGTCTGTGATATCTGTGCTCCACTCCACTGGAGCAGGGTGACTTTAAAGCAGAGGGCAACAGCTGCACACTCCAAATTCAGGAATAACCCACCTAAACCAATCTGCTGGCCAAAATCCATGTCATGCTCTGAGCTGCAGCTCCCTTGAAGTGTTCCCATCCTCTTTTCTCCCCTTTTTCTTCATTAATTAGGGAACACTCCCTTTTTTTCTCTCTCTGCCTCTTCCCAGTTTAGACCAGCATCCTTCCATTTTTATTTTCTGCCACCTATGAGTGGTGTGGCCTAAAAGTGAAGAAGGGAGAGTGCAAATATCTCAGCAGCCTAAAAGTGAAGAAGGGACAGTGCAAATATCTCAGCAGCCTAAAAGTGAAGAAGGGACAGTGCAAATATCTCAGCAGCCTCAATCCCAGTCACCCTTTGGAAAGGTGAAATAACTGGAGCAGCTTCATTAGAAAGGGTCACCACTGGTAGAGCCAAGCAACACTAATGAGAGCTTGGGTGTTATCCTGCATTGATTAGACACTGCCTAAAGTCTCCAAATTATGGAGAAAGAAGGAGCTCAGGGAAGCCCAAAGGAGCAAAGAAATTGGCAAGGCAAATAGATTTGTGGGGATTTTATCACACTAAACAGAGCTGTTTTGATAGGGAAGTGGGCAAGGAGAAATATGGAGCAACATTAGGAATTTTCTAGCATCTGATGATTCACCCTAATTAGAAAAATTAAATTAATTCAGCACATGCAACAATACCTTTATTATCTTCAACTCCCATTCCTGCAGGAGAAATGAAAGCTCACATCTCATGATTGTTTTCTAATTCAATCTCCCATCACCCAATGTTCTTCACCTCATCTTTCTTCCTCCATTTCCTGGATTTTGGCCATATTTACGTATAAATCACACCTTGCACATAAAAAAAAAAAAATCATTTTCTTACTTGAAAATAATTCATATCAGACAAAAGCTATTAATATAGAATTAAACAGAATGAAAATCCAGAGCTAATGGCACACATATCTGTTAATCTGCTGGCTTTGTTTTCAGAAGGCACTGTGAGAATAAATGAGGTGGCTCCTGATTCAAGTACTTTTGTGGGTTATCTTTGAAGATTTGATCTCTGCCTTTTGCACATTGTCGAGGTTGAACTCATTATTTAGAACAACAGTTTTTAGGATATTTATCACGCTCTAAATAAACTGAATAATAAAGCACTCCCACAAGTGTTGTTAAGAGAGTCAGCTGCCCTGGCAGTGTCTTCCACCTCTGAAGGAGAGCTCCTCACATTTCCAGAAGGCCTGGTTAGAACAGTCCACACTCAGCTCTTTTCTGTCAAAGGCAGCTCCATGGGTCGTGAAGGAAAATTTTGGAACAGTCCACCTCAGAGCACAGTACAGACCTGGAACTTGGATGTTCCAGTCTATCATAGAATTCCAGAACGGTTTGGGTTGGAAGGAATGTTAAAAATCATCCAGTGCCAGCCCTGCCATGGCAGGGACAGCTCCCAGTGTCCCAGGCTGTCCCCAATGTCCAAGCTGGCCTTGGGCACTGCCAGGGATCCAGGGGCAGCCACAGCTGCTCTGAGAATTCCAGCCCAGGGCCTGCCCACCCTGCCAGGTAACAATTCCTCCCCTACATCCCATCTCAACTTGTCATTTTTCACTCTGAAGCCATTCCCTGTGTCCTGTCCCTCTATCCCTTGGCAATTGTCTCTCTCCAGGTTTCCTGCAGCTCCTTCAGGCCCTGCAAGGCCACCCTGAGCTCAGCCCAAAGCTTCTCCTGTCCAGGCTGAACAATCCCAGCTCTGCCAGCCTTTCCTCCCAGCACAGCTGCTCCATCCCTCTGCTCATCCTGCTGCCTCCTCTGGGCTCTCTCCAGCAGCTCCACGTCCTCCCTGTGCTGGGATCCAGCACTTAACCTGGTGATTTGTTCAGATTTTAGAATTACTGAGTTTTAATGTCTGTGGAAACACCAGAAGCAATGCAAATCATTGGCATTTGGGCTTTATTAATGCCAGAGTGTCAGCCAGGTGACATCCCTGTGGAGCAGGAGGGCTGAGGGCAAGGTGCCTCACCCTCTGGGCAGCATCCTCCAGGATGGCCCCTGTCACTCACCAGGGGCTCTGTTCACCTGTAGCATCCCCACATTTGGAGGTTTCTCTCAGCTCAGAGGTTGCTCCAGGCCAGCAGGCTGACAGGTGCTGTGACAGCTAAAATCTTCATTTGGCATCTCCTCGCTTGTGGCTCCCAGGCCACAAGAACATTCTGCAGTTCTGGGCACAGCCTGGTATTTTTACCCTCTGCTAATACAAATTTCTTCAGGCTAAAAAAGGGACAAAATGCACCATTGTTGCTTGTCTGGGGGCAAGAAAATATTTGGGCTTCCTGCCCTAATCCCTAATCTGTCTTTGGGCAAACACAAGGAGTTAGGGACACCTCTTTTTCCTCACAGTGGGTTTAAACGTGGCCAAATTATTAATTGGAGCTCCCAGCTGTATCACCTATTGTTAAAACCGCCTTGTAATTTTCATTGCAGCAACGTTTTCAGCTTGTTTTAACTCCCATCAGAGTCACTGCTTGGGCTGAAATCTTCCATGCTGAGGGTCAGCTTCAGGCAAAATATCTTACTGGATGTGGCAGGGAGAAAAGAAGAGAATTCAGGAAATGTGCTTACTCAGAAGGTACAGGAAAACTTTGCCCTTCCACCTGCTGGAGCACATTAATTATGGAGGATCAATTAATTAAACACTGACGCCATCTCTTGTTTCCATTGTCCCTGTCACTGCACAAATATGAACAGTGCTCAGCTGGCCAGAAGATGGGCAGGATTTTGTTTTATTCTCATGATTCAGTGTGGCTTTTCACTGTTTTTCTCGAGGACCATTTACCCACAGCTCAGCAGACAGAATTACTGACTCCCTCGTGGGCTCTGCCACACAGCCACAGCCAGACAAAGGCAAACTGACAGAAATTTGCTCTGTGTTGCAGAGCCTGACCTTAGTAATAAACTCAGTGGAACAATAGATAATTGAGCCAGGCTTGAATGCATGACAGCCAAGAGAGAAATGGCAGTAGATAATTATATTACCAAAAGAATATCCCTCTCTCAATTAACACCCAGGTCCACTTAATGGTTCAATTATACTCTAAATAGTTGGTTACATTAACTAAAATCATGTGGGTTTTGCATCCTCTGGCCTCCTCCCTCTTAATATCTTTTTCCTCCTTATAATAAGAATAATTTAGGTGGTGACTCTGCAGCTTGTTCTGCTCATGGTGGCCCCAGCAGCAGCCTCTGCTGAATTCAACGAGGCAAGACAGAGTTGAAGGAGGGGAAATTACCAATGCAGTATGGATTTAAAACCAGACCTGTTTTCAGCTCCTGGGCCTCCAGCCCCTTCCCAGCCCCTCCAGGGCTCTCCTGCAGGAGCCAGGACTGGACACAGCCCTGGAGCACACAGGGACAATCCCTGCCCTGCTCCTGCTGCACACACAATTCCTCAGCCAGCCCAGGTGCCAGGGGCCTCTTGCCCACCTGGGCACCCCTGGGCTCGTGTCCAGCCCCTGTCCCCAGCACCCCCAGGGCCTTTTCCAGCTTTTCCAGCCCCTCTGCCCAGCCTGGAGCTCCATGGGGTTGTAATCCAAGAACAGAACTTCTCTTTGTTACACTCTGCATATCCTGATCTTTCATTCTCTTCCTATCAAAGATGGCCCAATAGATTGCCATCCAGCAATTTATTGGAGAAAAATCACACCAAAGCTCCATCCCTCTCCTTTTCTTCCATAAAACCATTTTCACAGCCTGTGTTCCTGTATTTTACAGGCCTCTGCAGGGTCTTCCTTGCACTGTTGCACTTCAAGGAGACAAAATGAGGCCTGGCAAAAAAGGATAAAAAAGAGAAGAACAGAGTTAGAAGGTTTTTGCAGAGACACCCACGTGCTTTCATTAAAGGAAGCTCCCCAACAATCCTGCAATAAAAGCAAAACAAACAAAAACTGGAAACTTTTCCTATGGAAAGAGAAATGATGTCATTTGCAAGGATCTGCACCATTCAGGCACTGGTAGGGGGTGAGGCAGCCCCAGTGAGGCCAAGGGGAAAGAAAGAGAAATCCTCTTTTGCAGTTGAAAGCACAAGTGCTGTGCAGGTGACCCTTCTCAATAAACCCACAGCTTCACATCAGCAAGAAATACAGATTATTCTGTGCTGGAAGAAGAATTTTTTTTTTCCTACTTTCTCTCCTGCTTTCAAGGCCAGAAGAGACCAAAGGTTCTGTGTAACACTTGCAAGAATATTTCATCCAGATGCCCCTGTAGGGAGGTTATTACTTTGCTAATATATTCCTCCCACGCTCCGTTTCCAAACTAAAAAAGAGTGTTTCTGCCTATAAGCATGTTTGTTTGGTTGGGTTTGACCCCAATTATGTGAGTTGATCTATTAGAAGATATAATTACCTTCCACAGGCAGTGTGGAGTCACCTTACCTCCCATGTGAGTGTAACTCCAGGAGCAGTTTCCTACCCTGTTAAAAATAAGCCACTCCTTTCTTGTTTAGGTTTCTTTCAGGACTCCAGTCCTCAGCAGCCCCATAATTTCTTCCTGTTTCTCATTCTGATTTCCTATGCAAGTCCAAAAGAAAGTTGCCAGCACTATGAGCAAAGGAAAAATACATCTGAGCGCTATCTCAGAAGTGAAGGAGACACAAAAAAGCAACAAACCCCCAGAATAGAAATCCAGTTTGGTTTTTTTTTTCTTTTGCTGAAGTGTTCCTTTCCGTGCCCACATGTACCCACAGCTCCTAATTTTCCCGTGCATCTCATCCTTCCTTGCACCTGTCTCAGCTTTCAAGCCCAGCACTTCAGGAGGAAGATGTGCCTGACAGCACATTTGTAAGGGCTGGGGGATGAAGGGGAAGATTCCTCAGGGTGTCTGCAGGCTGCTTTTTTTTTTTTTTCCCCTCCAGGAGCCATTCCCTGCTTGGCATCAGCTCTGCCTTTGTCATCCCAGCACTGCTCCCTCCTTGTTCCCTTCTGGCTGAGGGCATGGAGACATTTCCAGAGGGCAGGGAGGGGGCTCAGGCACAGTCTCTGTCTCAGGAAACAAATGGGCAGGATGTGGGATAGATCCCAGGAGAACCCTAATCAAACCAACCTTCCATATGCTGGAGGAACATAACATTAAACTCATTTTGAAGGAGCAGCACAGCCCTTCCCTATTAATGCACAATAATAAGGCTCCATCCCAGTGTGGGTTCTGCAGGGTTTTGTTTTTCTCCCCCCACCACCACAGCACTTCTTAAAAATAACAAAAGTGGGGAAATTACATTCATGGGTTTCTGCTTCAAATATTTATATGTTTTTACAAAAGTGGGGGGGGGATGGAGGAGGAGTCCTGGGTTGTGGATATATAAATATGCAAATAAACATCTGGGAACGGATCGAGCCACTGAATGCAGGAAAGTTTGGGCAATCAAAGAGGATGCACAAAGATGTGGACACAAAAGGAGAGAATATGTCTTTCCCAGGAAAAGATGAGAGAAAGGAGAGCAGGCAGGCAAAGGAGGGAGTTGTGTTATTCAGTAAGCAAAGGGAAACCTTGTCAGGTCACAGTTGGCACAAGGAGAAAAGCAAAATAAAACAGGAAAGTATGGAGGCACTCCATTCTGGAGGGGGATTTCACTCCTTCCCAGGACACTGTGCAGTGCAGAGTGGGCAGAGAAACCTTCCCTCCCTCATTCCTTCCTTAATTCCTTCCCTCTTCTCTCCTTCCTCTCTCAGCCACCAAGTGCTGCCCTGGCCCTGCAGGCCACAGGAACCAAGAGCTCACAGCCCTCCCTCACCTGGTGAAAGAAAATCACTTTTTAACAAAATTCAAAACTCCCCTGATAGCATTGAGTGAGCAACCTTCATACTTGACCCTAGAAGACATTGAGCATTGGCTGACTTTTACCTCTGGACACAGACAGGGAGTTTGGCTATTGGGAAAAATTTCTTCATGAAATAGGTGATCAAGCACTGGGACTGGTGGCCCAGGGCAAAGGCTGAGTCACCACAGAATCACAGAATGGTTTTGTGTTACTGTCTTGGTTTGGAAAGAGAGGTGTCTGCCAGGGAAAGCTGGAGCTTCCCTTGGAATGGAAAATGTAAACCCTCTCCCTCTGAATTATTATAATTTTGATATTAAGGGGCTCTCAGGCAAAGAGATGGGAATAGGAATCACAGTTCTTTACTAGGAGAATAAAAAATAAAAATGCAGGAGTACAAAATAAGCAACCAAAACCATTCCCCTGGCAGAGTGAGAGCCCAGCCTGAGGCTGTTGGTGCTGGCACAGCCCAGCCCAGCCCTCCTGCAGTGCCAGGGGTGGTTCTGTTGGAGCAATGATCCTGGAGCAGGGGGAAGTTTTCCTCTGAAGGTGCAGGGGTGCTGGGATGGCTCTGGGCTCCTCTGGGAATGCAGGGCACACAGGCTGTGCTGCTGCTCTGGATCCCAGCTTGGATCCAGCTGGGAATGCTGGGCTGGAACAGAGACTGGGCAGAGCTAAGAGAATAAAGTAGATATTTATTAAAAGGCCTTTAGGATACACCTTGGGAAGTACAGGAGCCTGGCCAGGGCTAGACCCAAGGTGGACCCAAAGTGGTCACAAAATGGACAATGGGTCACAAGGTCTCACACTTTGATAAGTTTTGGTCCATTTACACATTGGGGTTTCATTGTCCAATTACAGCTTTGGGTTGTGAGGTCTCATCCTTCTTGTTCCTCCCTTCAGCCACTCTTGTTTGTGCTTTTGGGACTGAGTTGTCCTTGGAGTGCAGCAGGACAAGGATTTGTTTTGTGTCCCTGCTGTGTGCAGAGCTGAGTGACCCTGACTGTGAGCTCAGAGCTGCACCCTGGGCACCACAGAATTAGAAAAACATGAAAACTAAAACTTAAGGCATCAACAGGACACAGGGAATGGCTTCAAACTGACTGAGAGTGGGTTTAGATGGGATATTGGGCAAGAATTGTTCCCTGGCAGGGTGGGCAGGCCCTGGAATAGAATTCCCAGAGCAGCTGGTGCTGCCCCTGGATCCCTGGCAGTGCCCAAGGCCAGCTTGGACATTGGGGCTTGGAGCAGCCTGGGACACTGGGAGCTGTCCCTGCCATGGCAGGAGGTGGCACTGGTGGATCTTTAAGGTCCCTCCCAACTCCAACCATTCCATCATTCTGTGATTTCTCTCCCAGATTTCTCTCCTCTCCCAGCAGTTTTCCTCACTCCCTCCATTCTCTCCAGGGCTCCCTGTCCCCTGGCAGTTTGTAAATCCTGCTGCAGAAGGAGATTGGGAAGAGCTGCTTTGTGCCAGTGGTTGCAGAGCTGTGGGAAAGGCACAGCTCCAAAGGAATCATTCCATCCCTTTCCTTTGCCCCAGGCTCTCCAGCTCTGCTGAAACATTGCTGTGCACACCAGAGATTTCCCATAAAAAAAAGTCCTCAATGGCTGAGACCTAAAACTTTAAAATATTCCTTGCACTGTAGTGTGACTGAAGTTCATTTGTGTTTTTGAAAAGGCTTTTTTGAAAGCAGAGGAGTCTGGTGGAAAACACAACAGGTTAGGACAGGCTGGTTTTGCTACATATGAAGGAGGTGCTTCCTTTTATTTGTATTTCCTTCAGGAAGCCCTAAGATTGGAGTTTCAGGAAGAAAGCAAGCATCTACTTAATTGCTTTACTCTCCAACTCTCAGAACAGTTTTCTTCTGCTGCCTTTATGTTTCTCTTGTGTGTTTCTGTGAGCCTTTAGTAAGAACCTGAATGACTTCTACACATGATTAAAGGGATTTGATCAGATCCTGAGTCCACCAGAAACTGGAATTTCTACATTAATAATGTTAAACACATGAAGATTCTGAGGCTTGGGTGAATGTACCCCTAGAATTCACTGGGGGTTTATCCAGATATCAGGAAATACCAGTGCTCAAAATGTACCTGCTTCTCATTGGAGAGCCAAAAATTGAAAATCAATCAGCAGGTGAATCATTGCTATGATCAGAAGAGGAATCTCATTTAAGAGTCTTTTTTAGGAGTTTTATTTGCCATCCAGAGGGGTCTGGACAAGCTCAGGAGTGGGGCCATGCAAACCTTGTGAGGTTTGAGCTCAACAAGGCCAGGTGCTGTTGCAGTAGGACAAGGAATAAGGGGTATAAACTAAAGGGGACTCAATTTAGATTAGATATATGGCAAGATTTTTTTACAATGAGGATGGTGAGGCCCTGGCAAAGTTTTCCCAGAGAAGCTGTGGCTGCCCCATCCCTGGAAATGTTCAAGTCCAGGCTGGATGTGGTTCTGAGCAACCTGGTCTAGTGGGAGTTGATCTTTAAGGGTCCCTTCCAACTCAATCTATTCTGATTTTATGATTTATACCTGGAGTATGAAACTGGAAGTCAAAAGTCTAGGCTGGTTCTATGGTTGCTGCTCTCCTGGTTAACATTATAACTTTTTCATTCCATGAATTGCAGAGTGCAGTCCTGGCTGCCTTGGATCTCAGCAGCACTGGATTTCTGTGTACAAATGGGGCAGAGAATTGAAATTACCTTCAGATCAATCTTGCATGTGGACCTGTGGAGGATTTTTATTTTGCTCTGTAAACCCAGCATGGTAACCCTGGCTGATGAGGTTTATTTAAATAATATGTTGTCAAGAAAAGAACATAAATCAGAAGAGCTTGGGTTGGAAGGAGCCTTCAGAGGTCACACAGTCCAGTCCTGCCATGGCAGGGACATCTCTCTCTAAATCAGGGCCACCCTGACCTTGAACACCTCCAGTGATGGAAGTGTTCTCCTCTGACCCACCTCTTCCTTGGAGTCTAAATGGGAAAGATGGATCCAGTTTTGTCTTTGGGCAACTGGAGGCAGAGTCCAAACCAGTGTCCAGCACAGAATTTTGAAACAGGAGCTCTGGCCTCTTTTTATTTGTTCTTCTCCCAGTGGGAAATGTCTGGATAAGGAGCTTGGGGTGGGGAGAGCTTCACACCTTCTCCATGAGCTTGTGGAGTGCACACAGAGCCACAGCCACATCACCCTATGTTAATGCATTTACTGAGGGCTGCTTTTTAATAATTTTCCATTGCAGCAAGTGAAGATCTCGTTTGGCTGTGATCTGCATTGTGCCAGCACGGGATATTAGTCTGTGTTAGATCAAAATCAATGCTGTCACTGAAGTATCCATTCCTTCCATTGCTCTAAATAGCATTTTGTCCTAATACATTGACTCACTGCAGCACCAGCAATAAAAATCAGTAAATACTTCTGGCTTATTTCAGGGTGTAAACAACCTTTAATCCATGCCCCCCTCCACAGAAGGGTGGGACCAAACAGAACAAATTTGGATAGGCTTTATTTAGCACAAATTCTGTATTTTTTCCCCTCAAAGCAAACAAAAGGGGCTATTTTGGGGAGGGAAAACTCAGCAGGACTAGGAGAGATGGAGGAGGGAGCACAGCACAGTGGGATGGTGCCAAGAGAGAACAGGCCAACCTGCCTGAATATTGTCACCAGGGAGGTGACAGGTTCCTGCAGTGAATGGACTGAAAGAGTGGATGTGACAGAGAGGGAGCAGCAGTGTCCCAGCTGGAGCAGAGAAGAGACTGATTTGTACTTCTGGTGTCACCCAACAGCACAAATTTTCTGCTTTAGATCCTGTCTAATGTGCTGCACGCTCTGCAATTGTCTGAGCAACCTCTGATGGCAAATTGGATTGACAAGAGCATCTGCTGCCAAAAAAAAAACAAACTTCTGGGACTCTCTGAAGCTCCCAGCCTTTGCCAAGGCAACTTCCCAGTGTCCACTGAACAGATTGCAGCCAGCCCCAGAGCCCTGGGGACAGCAGATCATGAGAGCAGAGAGTGCCCCATGGATCAAAGGGAGCAGATGCTCCCCCAGAAGTGGCAATGAGTCACAGATCAAAGGATGCTCAGTGTTTAACAGCCACAATGAAAGCAGAGGTAACCCAGAAAAACCTCAGCTCCCTCACTGATTACTCTGCTTGTCCCAGAAAAAAAAAAAATAAAAAATCTCTTCCTCCAGTCTCTTTGTCCCCAGTGGTTTGGTGATGATGTAGGACACAACAGCAGTTCCTGGGTGGGAGATAAAGATCCAGGCACTGCTGTGCCTCGTGCAGACCTTGGCTATTTCTCAAAATTCTGGTACAATCTGGTGCCTCTCACGTGAGAAACCCAAACAGCTCGGTGTGAGTAACAGCTTGATTCAATAGGAGAGGGAAAAGGCATAGGGAAAATGTGGAAATGCCTTGCACTTCTCTAAATCTTGCTCCTCACTTCCCAGATTTCTCCTCAGGCTCCCAGAGTCCAGAGATGTGCAAAACTTCAGGGCTTTCTGCAGAGTTTGCACAGAATCTTTATCCCACCCTACATTTCATATGGTAGCTCCAAATAAATTAACATGAGGACAGTCAGAGGAAGGTCCTACATCCCATTAATTCCCTGTATTTTACAGTTTTCACACATAGGGAAGCAGGAGAGAGGCACCCTGGGAAGTCAAATCTGCTGGAATCATTCTGACCAAAAAAAAAATTTATAAAAGTGTTTTTCTTTGCAAGCCAAAATGTTTAGCAAGGTGAGTTCCAGCTGCAGGAAGAACAGCACAGGTGCTAAAAAGGGATTCTAAGGTAGGATATCATGTCACAGGGACTGCAGAAGGGAAGCCAGCTGGAAAAGTCTCATCCTGCCAAGACAAAAAGGGATGTTTCCCACAGGGGATGTTTTGCAAAAAAGCATTTCTGAAGATTTGGTTTTCCTACAAAGCAGAATTAAAACTTCACAACCTCACAAAAAACCACAGAAGCTGCCATAAAGCAAATTATTCCCTGGCCAGCTTTACCTGAAAAATCTTCAAACAGGCACAGGATCAAAGTTTAGGTTGGGAAAGAGGCAGAAAAGTCGGGAAGTGTCCTGCAGGTTGGGATTTGATAGGATGGGTGTGGGCAGGTCATGGGTGAATAGCTACACACCCCAACTAATGCTGCACTTGGGACCAAGAAATCATTTCCACATCAGGAAGGTGGGCACAGAACTGAAGCAAGAGCTTCAAACTTTTCAATGTTGAATTATTAATTTATTTATTTATTTTAACTTTCAGTTTCTTGGAGTTTGGGTTTGTTTTTTGTTTTTTTTGGGGGGGGGGGTTTTGTTTTCCTTTGTTTCTTAAACCTCACCAGTTGTACCTGATTTCCAGGTCCCTCAAAGACAGCAGGTGAAATTACTCTGCTAATTGCTTGCTAGGCACAATTACAACAAAGATATATGAATTCAGGAGGAATTTCCCCATGGAAAGGGGGCTCAGGCCTTGGAACTGCCCAGGGAGTGCCCATCCCTGTAGGTGGCACCTGGAGGTGGCACTCAGGGTGACAAGGTGGCCATGGGGCACAGCTGGCACTGCCTGGGCTGGGAGAGCTTTTCCAGGATTCTGTGATTTAATTTTAGACCTGTATTGATTAAGGTACTTATGGTTTCCATGGAATCTGTGCTTCCCAGCTTTGGTAATTTATGGCTTTAAACCAATCAGCTTAATTTAAAAGTGTATCTCGATCTTAGCACTGAGTTGCACCTGACTGCCAAGCTCCAGTGCAGGATAAAACACACCATAATGAAGTTTTCTTGGTTTTTTAGGCAACCAGAGAGAGCAAAAACAAACAGAAAAATTGTGTGATTCAAAGCACTTTATAGATGAGCAATTTCCAAGTGCTGTTGCTGTGTTTTTGGAATGAGCCCACACTCAACTTTCAGGATACATTTTGGTGGTGCTGGATGCCCATTAAACATCTCCTGTTTCAGCTGCAAGCCAACCCTGCTTAGAGACAAAACCTTGCAAAGCTTTCCTACTCATTTGTGTAATCACCCACCCCAGGAAGGTTGGGGAACAAATGAAAATTAAGGTCTAGATGGGGACAGCAGGCAGGAGTATGTTCAGATTTCTATGACTCAGCTCAGACTGGGAGCCTGAGCAGGAAGGGAGAGAAAGGAAAATATTCTTGAAAGGGAATTCTCACTGTCCTGCCCACAGGTCTTTGAACACTGTTGGGGTTTTTCACTTTCTAGAGTCACCCATTATGTGAGAATCTCAAAACAAAAGGGGCATTTCTTCTCTGTCATAAATGTAGAGTCAACGTAAAGGTATAAAAACCTAAATGGAATGGGTTTTTTTCTTTAAAATTTTACCAAAGTGAAAAATTACATTGGTGTTTGTCCAGTATTTAGAACAGACTCAACTAAACAATTAACCAAAAGAAAATATTTTTAGAAATCAGTATTAACAGAGCAAATCAACTTCATTTCTTTAATCTTTCTAATTTCTGTCCCTCTAAGTTTTCAGATTTTTATGTGCAAGGAAAACAAAAGTTAAGATGCTTTGATAAAGTTCTGCTGCATAAAGGTAATATTTGAATTAAGCTTAAATCTTTTATATCTTCCCAAGATCAGGAAGCAAAGGATGACTGAGCACTGAATAATCCACCCAACACTGAGTTGTGTAAGATTTTCTAAATCACTGGTTACCACCAGTGCTTTTAGTTAATGGTTGGTTTGTTGTGCCTTTTATTAGCCTGGGAGCAGCAGCTTCTGGTAATATTTTAGTAGGATTGGGGTTTTTCCTAAACAGCATCCTGAGGCTGAAGATTGTTACAAGCAAATTAAATAACTCTTTAAATAAAAAGACTCAGCAGACATTTGTCAGGACAAGCTTCACTGGGAAGCAAAAAATTTGAACATCCCTGTCAGGAAAGCTGGGTTGAGTGAGCTGGGCTGGATGTGGGAGAGTATTTCCAAAATATTCCCAAAGTATTCCCATTATTTTGGATTTTACAGCCTTGTCCTGCATGTTTTAATGATGGCACATCAGGTGTATTTTTATAAAAATTAATTGTTTATTATGATGAATGATTATACAAATAGAACTCAGATTAATTTACTAGACAGCATAAAATCTACTGAATCTACTCTGACAAGACAGGACAGTGCAATCAAAGAAATATTTTAAAAATAGATTTAAGCAAAAAGAAATAATTATTAAGTAGATGGTTTTGGAAGAAGTTTAACTGCTTGCTGAATAAAAACCACCTCACAGCACAGAGCATCTCCTGCTCAGCTGCACCTTCATTTTCCACTTACCAGCTCCAAAAATTGGGGAAAGAGCCCAAGAGATCTGACACAAAAGAGAGCACTTGGAAGGGCAGAGTGGAAAACACAGAGATGGAATAGGAATGGTTTTCCTGAAAAGTTCCTGCACAAAACCTTCAGATTGCCCTTGTTGGTGCTGAAGTTTTAACTGTTGAATGGGAAGGGAACAAAACTTCCAGGAAAATTCTGGAAAAAAGCAGTAATTTGAAATTGAAGTTCAAAAAGTCACAGATAGGGAAAAAAGTTGTAGCATTCTCATTAATTTCACAATATAAAAGCTTTAACTTCTATCAGATTATCTAAGACAAAGTTCAAAAATATGAAATGCTCTTTGAGGAGGAAACATCAGATATGGAAAGGAAAAATCTTCTTCCTTTGTCTCCTCTCCAATTTGAAATGAATAATTGTGCATCCACTTGAGTAACATGTCCTGTGTAACCCCAATCCAAAGGTTATTCTTATTCTTAGAGCTTTTGGGGGGAGATATTGGAATAAAACAATTTATTTAGGGTGAAAAAAAATCTTATATGAAGGAAAGGATATTTTGGTTTTTGCTGTTTTGGGTTTTTTTGTTTTTTTTTAATTCCTGAAAAAGGATGAGAGAATAATGGTACTGGGAGGAGGATTTATTGCTTTCTGGTCACTAGGCCAATGCTCAACATAAGGTTGCCAATTGCCTCACCTGAAATGCTGAAAAATTCCACAACTGGAGTGAATAATTTCATTAATGTGAGGTACTGAATGCTGGAAGATTTTTTTTTTACACAGGGATTTTGTCAGAAAGCTCTGTTTGAAAAGGAAGAGCAACGTCTCTGCTGTGGCTTCCCTGTTGGCTGTTACTCATTTTCCCTCCATAATTAACAATGAAGAATCTTTCAAAATTCTGCTTTTCTACCCACAACTGTGAAGCTCAAGAGTTGCTGGATTATTATTTTGGTGAGGAGAGTTTGACACCTGATAACTTGAAGTGTTCAGGTTCTCATGTTGATAAAATACATCAGCCAGTCGTGGACTTGGATAACTCACGGAATCATGGAATCAGGGAATGGTTTGGGTTGGAATGAGCTTAAAGATCACCCAGTGCCACCCCTGCCATGGCAGGGACACCTCCCACTGTCCCAGGCTGCTCCAAGCCCCAATGTCCAACCTGGCCTTGGGCACTGCCAGGGATCCAGGGGCAGCCACAGCTGCTCTGGGCACAGGGAAGGATTTTTTCCCAACATCCCACCTACACTTGTCATTTTTCACTCTGAAGCCATTCCCTGTGTCCTGTCCCTCCAGCCCTTGGCAATTGTCTCTCTCCAGGTTTCCTGCAGCTCCTTCAGGCCCTGCAAGGCCACCCTGAGCTCAGCCCAAAGCTTCTCCTGTCCAGGCTGAACAATCCCAGCTCTGCCAGCCTTTCCTCCCAGCACAGCTGCTCCATCCCTCTGCTCATCCTGGTGGTCTTCTCAGCTCCTTTGAAAACATGGAAGAATAGTGCACAGTCCAAAAAAGGACCTGAGAAAACAAGGTATTACAATGGCATTGATTTCTACCGTTTTTGTAACAAACCCTGTGCTAGAAAGCCCTAAATTTTAGAAGAAGCTCTAAAAATATGCCAAAAAAAAAAAAAAAA
>WEIU01005658.1:199598-249164 GCA_013389925.1 Aegithalos caudatus | reverse complement strand
AAAAAAAAAAAAAATAAAGAACATCAAAATTGGACTTTACATTCAGAGACATCCCAGAGCAACTGGGAAATCAACTGTATTCCTGGTTTTTTTTAGACAGAAAAGTTATTGAGGATGAAAAGCCTAGAGAAAAAAATAAAATTCAAACCCTGACACACAGCCTAAGTCTTCTTTGCTGCTTTATTCCACTGCAACTGGAATTGTTATTATTTCCCACATCTATTAAACTCTACTTATGGTTTTGCCCTATTTAAATTCCCTCATTTGTAACAACAAATTCTCTCCCTTTCCAAAGCCTCTCTTTTCCATTCCAAAGATTTATCATCCATCCACCACTTCACCCAGAGCAGGAACTATGAAGTGTAAGCAAATGCTAATTATACCCCTTGTCAACAGTGTGATCATCACCCTCCTTTCATACTGATGTTTGCAAGGGTCAGGAGAAAAATTAAATGCTTGCAATCCTCCTAATGTCCTTTTCCATTGGAGGAGTTTCCTTGGAATTTTCAGCTAGCAGGAAATGGATTTATTAAAGCTAAATATCAGCACATCCATGAAAAAAAAAAAAATGAGTGAATAGGCTACATTTATATAATTTTTTAAAACTTGGGCAAGATGTTACAAATCCCATTCTGGAAGATGCACTTTAAGATTTCCATTCTGAAAGAAACTTTTAAACTACAACAGATACAACTGAAATGCTTCCTGAGGAACATCAGTGCCATAGGAAAAAACTTGGGGATTCAGGGCACAGTGATCAACTTAGAAGAGCCAAAAATGGGATCTTTTTACCTGTCTCCATACTAGGAATAGGATTTTTACTTCTAAAAGTTGTGAAGGCATAATTTCTTTGGAATATCAGAATATTCACACCAAAAGAAGGCTGTCCATCCTCAGTTGTATTTCCCTTTGGTTTTCCACCATGGAACCAGTTGGATGTCAGGGACTTGTACAGAGCAATGAGGACCCCCCTGAGCCTCCTTTTCTCCAGGCTGAGCTCCCTCAGTTGAAATTTGTCTCCCTCTGAGTCCCTCCACCATGGGACCCCCCCTGTTCAAGCACCTGGTGGAGCAGCTTCCCACTCCTCCTTCCTGGCATCCCTCTCTGCCCTGTGCAGCCACTGCTTGGAATTAAGAGGAACAGAGAGCCCAGGAGTTCTCCCCAGCACTCCAATACCTCCCCAGCAAGGAGTTTGGCAGTGCCTGAGCTGTAGGAAATTGGGAAGAGCTGCCCAGGGAGTTTTGGAGTGCCCATCCCTGGAGGTGGCACTCAGGGCTCTGGGCTGGGGACAAGGTGGGCATGGGGCACAGCTGGGACTGCCTGGGCTGGGAGAGCTTTTCCAATCTTAATGATTCTGAGATTTTATTAAATAATATGGCCTGGAGTTTACTGAATTAAACAGTAATTTTAATTAGAGAGACAGCTTTTACTATTTGTTCTCTCAGATCTTCTCTGAGCCCTCTGTGAAAGCACCAGGCCACTTGGACAAAAGCCTCACCTCCAGTGAGCAGGGACAGCACCCAGGGAGCAGCTGGAGCTGTGCCAGCAGGGATTAAGGTTGGATTTGAGGGCAAGGTTCTTCCCCCAGAGGTGCTGGCACTGCCCAGGCTCCCCAGGGAATGGGCACAGCCCCAGAGCTCCAGGAGCCTTTGGACAGCGCTGCCAGGGATGCTCAGGTTGGGATTTGGGGGGATCTGGACAGGGAGAGGAGCTTAATCATCCTGTGGGTCCCTCACAGTTCAGGACATTCCATAATTCTACAGAGATTGCCAAGAATCCAAAGTGTCCACAGCAAGCTCATCCTGTGCTTCTGGATCTGACAAGCTGAGCACTTGATCAAGTAAAACTGGATGTGAAGCCAATACTGGGCCCAGCATTAAGTGCCTTGCTAGGCCAGAGATGCCATGGACAGAATTCCAGTCCCCTGCTCTCCCACTGGTTCTGCTTTCCATAGGAAAACAGAGTGTAAATGTGCACTCCTATGGATACAGGCTGGTTCTCCAGCTCCAAGTCACTTGACCACAGGCCAACAGTTTCATTTTATTTTAAGCAGGAAGAGAACGCAACAGAAGGACTGAAAACACTGACAGCTTTATGAGGAGGTGGAGAAGAACAAATGCTGGGAGTCTTTTTAATCAAAAGGTCAAAAAGGTCTTTTTAAAATTGCTGGATGTGATGCACAGCATAGTATGGCCCCGAAATGTCACTCTGCCACTCCTGACTAAGCCATTACTTCCTTTAGACTAAATTCCAGGCCAGCTTTATTTGCATTAATGTTCCTGGGATAACACCATAGAAGATTAAATGTGTTCAGCCTGCCAAAGACAGGGAGAATTTTGTGAACAACACTGAGCACTGTTTTTTCTCTATCAATGTGGAGATAACATAATAAATTTCTGCCTCCTACAAATACACCAGTGCACCCAGCTGCAGTTTTTAGCTCCTGTTATTAATTTTGTCTGGATCAAATAACACCAGCACACTCAAACTGGACTGAGAGGATGAGCAGGATGAGTGAGAAATTGATTGACTCATTCATTGATTCCACAGGGAAGCTTTATGAGACACTAGTCCTACTAATACTAAATGTAAAAGCAAATAATCAAGGCAATTGCAGGAGAAAGAAGGTGAAAGCCAGCGAGTCAGGCAATTTGTTAAAAGTGATCACAGAAGAAAAGCAAGATGTTCCCCATTTAGCCACAGCATCCCTGCAATAGGAGTTTGTACTTCATTTCCATGTGAATGGAACTGAGGTCAGATTGCCAGCTGGGGTCAGCCTGAAATCATTTGTAACTGATGGGCATTTATCACATCAGCTTTATTCCCGGCTGGGAGATGTTGCTCTGTGTAAGAACACAGAGATAATGAAGGGGTTACCATGGGGAAGGCGTGGGGAACCCTGGGGACTGATGTGTGGCAGGTCAGGCCATCAGCTCCTTGTGTGGATCAACCCCAAATTAAAGATTAATTTAGAAACAGGGTTGCAGCTTCTTTGGTACCCACACAAATAACACCCAGCGTGAGTGGTTACACGTTTTCTTCTCTTTCACTCTCTGTGCTGTCCTGGGGGGCACAGGGATGGGCATTCCCAGCAGGTCAGGGGTGATCCTGCCCCTGTGCCCAGCCCTGGAGGCTCCTCTGGCTGCTGTGTCCAGCCCTGGCTCCTGAGCACAGCAGGGACAGGAGCTCCTGGAGCTGAGCAAGGGCCTGGAGCATCTCCGTGCCCAGGAAAGGCTGAGGGAGCTGGGGCTGCTCAGCCTGGAGAGGAGCCCCAGGGAGAGGGGCCCTGAGCCCTGGGTGTCCCTGGGTGTCCTTGGGTGTCCTTGGGTGTCCCTGTGTGTCCCTGTCTGTCCCTGTGTGTCCCTGTGTGTCCCTGTCTGTCCCTGTGTGTCCCTGTGTGTCCCTGTGTGTCCCTGTCTGTCCCTGTCTGTCCCTGTGTGTCCCTGTGTGTCCCTGTGTGCAGGGATGGCTCCCAGCAGTCCCAGGCTCTGCTCCAGGCCCATCCATGGCCCCAGAGCCCCGGGCAGGGCCTGAGCCCAGCAATTCCCCTGCACAGGAGGCACAACTTCTGCCCTGGGCAGTGCCCAGCCCTGAGCAGAGCCCAGAGAGCCTGGGGACTCCTCCCTGGGGATATTCCAGAGCCCCTTGGACACAACCCTGTGCCCTGTGCTCTGGAAGTGACACCAGTGACACACTCTGGTCCTTTCCAGCCTGACCCATCTTGTCACCTGGAAGGTCCACAAGTGACTCTCTATTTTAGAGATGATCTCTGAGATCTCTGGAAGGTTTAGGTGCCCTTGCAGCAGGAATTCCCTTTGCTCCCAATCCCAAGTTTATCAAACTTTAAGGAATCTTGTTGGGGACCCTCTGCTGTAGCTCTCTTTAGAGTCCCTGTACATGACCAGGAATGAGAAATGTGAGGAGCCAGCATCTCATTTTCCCAGTATCTCATTTTCCCAGTATCTCATTTTCCCAGTATCTCATTTTCCCAATATCTCACTACATAACAATCCACAGAAAGTTTTTAAGCCATTATCATTTTTTTTTTTAAATTCCAACACTTGCAGAGGTGCAAAGAGAATGAAAAAAAACCTCTGTATCCAGGCCACCTTCCCAGTGCTGTGAATGTGAGCAGGTAAATCCTACTCGCTCCCTCCAACCCCCTCCACTGACAGAGGCTGGGATTATATTAAAAAAAAACGTTTTCTCCACTTCACTCTGGTGCTGCTGATGATTTCAGCTTCCAACACAAATCCTGGTTTATAAACTCACTGCCCTCTTGGGCTCTGGAGCTGTGTCCAGCAGCCAGAGGGAAATGTTTGTTCTGCTGCTGCTCCCTGTTGCCGGCTCGAGGAAACATCAGATAAAAATGTACATGTACAGCTTCATGTACAGTACAAAATATCAGTCTCACAAGCTGGAGGAGGAGTAACAGCCCCAAAATAAAGAGTTTAGTCACCATTTCTTGGTATCCAGTGGGGAAAAAATTGTGTTTGTATACAGGAAAAAAAAAAAATATTTTTTTTGTGCATCTCCCCCACTCCTCCTGAATGCACATTCATTGTTTTGTGTTCCACATACCTCAGGTCCTCACTATTCATTTCATACATGATTCCCACACATTCTGTGTAGATAGAAATAAATATCCATTTGTTAACACAAAGGAGATCCATCTTGGGATACATGGGGGTTGTGAAAGTCAGGAACAAGGTCAAAAACTTCATCCAGGCCTTTTGAAAGTCATACTAATGATCACAGAATCATCAAGAGGCCTCCAGGGTCACCCAGTGCCACCCCAAACCCTGTCCCCAAGGCCACCTCCAGACTCCTCCTGAACACTCCCACACACAGGGACTCCAAACCTCCCTGGGCAGCTCAGCCCAAGGCCTGACCACTCTGCCAGGGAAATTTCCTTGCCCAAGCTCCAACCTGAGCCTCCCCTGGTGCCATTTGAGGCCATTTCCTCTCCTCCTTTCCCTTGGGACATGGCAGAAAAGGCCAAACCTCACTCCAACTTCTCAAAGTGACAATCCAGCAGTAAACTGGAGGATTTCCCCCTTTTTTTCCACTTAGGCTGTGTCCAGGTAACTCTCAGCCACACTGACCCTTCCACTATTGATGTTTCAAAGGACTTCTCTTCTAAGGCTTCTCCTTTAGCTTGATTCCAGGTGTGCCTTAAAGTTACACTGTGACAGAGAAAATTCAGCAGAAAAAAACCTTTTTACTGAACATAACATTCTAGCTTAAAATCCATATATTTTCATCAAACTAGGAAACAGTTTTCAACTAAACAGCAGCTTTTCTAAGGAGGAAAATATAAATATTATAGACTGAAATAAAGCCATATTAGTGGGTTAGATTAATAAAGAAATTCATGTGGTATTCTCAAGAGTCAGTGAAAGTAAAGACACTTCCTAGCTCTCCTTCACCCTTCATCACATCCCAACTACAGAGGACAGCCCAAGTTCAAATCCCATCTTTGCTTTACTCCAGAGGTAGATCCAAGATTTCTCACTCCAAATCTGTGTTGCATAAAAATGGGAACATGTTTTATACCCAGCCTTTGCTCCTCCCTTTCTCATTTTTTTCTGAACACTGGGTTATAAACCCAAACTGTTATTTATAGTCAGTAGAATTTGTTAGATCTTATTTTTTGATCGCTAGATATTCTGGAAAAAAAAAATCCCATCTGCATCAATCTGAGGACATTTTCCAATTTTCTGCTCAAGCAGTTATCTGAAAGCCAGTTGTTTACAAAACCATGGTGTGAGGCAAATTAGGATGTCTGAAAAGGAATGCTCTGATAGAAATGCTTGGAATTTTTGGTTTTTGCCAATAAGTCCTTTGTGTCCATCTTGTTCATTGCTGGCTAATTACCACCTTTGCAGACAATCTACATGGTTAGATCTCCTTGGAAACTAGCAAGGCTAGGAAAAAAATAAATGTAAGACTCTATATTTGAACTCAGAAATTGTTTTTTTAGCACTGAATTAGGGCCAAATCATCTCTGATGTCAACTGATCATAGTATTTACATGAACAACATTCTCTCAGAGGAGAGGCAAAATATCTTTCTTAGCATCTGTCCACTTCTAATGGACCCCCTGTGAGCACGCCCATGGCTTCAGAAAGAGAAATGTGTGTGTTGGACAGCTGGGAAAATATAAAAAATATACAAAAAGTGCTCTCCCATGCCATGACAAAGAGAGCCCATGAGCCTGGGGATCCATTTCTCAATTATTCCTGTGTAACCTGGCATTAGCCCTTGGAGGGTCTCACCCTGTCTATTCCAAGATCTTTTCTATGCTTTAAAGGTGAATGAGGGAAGGGTTAAATGGGATATTGGGAAGGAATTCCTGGCTGTGAGGTTGGTGAAGCACTGGCAGGGGTTTCCCAGAGCAGCTGTGGCTGCCCCTGGATCCCTGGCAGTGCCCAAGGCCAGCTTGGACATTGGGGCTTGGAGCAGCCTGGGACACTGGGAGGTGTCCCTGCCATGGAAGGGGTGGGAATTGGATGCTCCCTTTCAGCCCAGGCCATTCAATGGGTTTGCCAAACTTCCAGATTTTCTAATATTATCCAAATCCACAGCCTTCAAGAGGCAACAAGGTACAAAAGCCACTACCTGCTTTTAAAGGAAAAATTACTTCTTTAAGAACCAAAAACTTCAGCTGTTTTAAAACCAAACTCATTGTGTGAGATCCATGGGATTTTCCATTTTCCATCTCCATGCCAACCCTTTCAGCCTTCACTATCTTTAGGCTGAATATTCCAGGCTTTCCTTAACATTTGTTTGAGGCACTGTTCCACTATCTGTTGCTCCAAGCTCCATCCAACCTACCCTGGAAAACTTCATCCTGGACAAAGAGAAGGAACTTACAGCTCAGAGATAAGAGGCTGTTTGCCACAAGCTTCAAAAGGAATTAAACAGAAATATTCTCCATAACCCACAAACAACCATCCCACCTTATGAACAAACTCAGACAAGGCTGGATCCTGCAAATTCTTTCCTGTCACCCCTCAAATACAAACACAACCCCTTCTCTCTCTTTATGTAGTGCCTCTTTCCTTCCTTCTTTCCCTCTTCCTTCCTCCTTCCTTCCCTCTTCTTTCCCTCTTCTTTCCTTCTTCCTTCCTCCTTCTTTCCTTCTTCCTTCCTCCTTCCTTCCTTCTTTCTTCCCTCTTCCTTCCTTCTTCCTTCTTTCCTTTGTCCTTCCTTCTTTGTTCTTCTTTCTTCCTTCCTTCTTCCTTCTTCCTTTTTCCTTCTTCCTTCTTCCTTCTTTCTTCTTCCTTCTTTCTTCCTCCTTCCTTCCCCATTCCTCCTTCCTCACCAGCTGCTTCTCTGCACTTTCTCCTTCTCTCTGTTAAAACATACACATTTCAGCATCAAATATTTCCCTCTGCCCACCATTCCCCCAAATCTTGGGCATTCCAGCATCCTTATCTCCTTCCCACACATCCATGTCCTCTGATGCTTCAATGCAAACCAGAGCACAACCAGACCTCCAGGAAAGGCCCTTTGAAGCTTTTGCCTTGTCACTAGAAATGAATCCAGGTGGATTTTCTGCTGTGGAACCTGCTCTGATTTGATCTGGAAGACCTCATTTGCAACTTGTCTGTATTGAGAAAGTCTGGGCATCTACAAAGCCACCAGTGCCACTTTTAGACCATCCAGGTGGGCTCTCATGGTAGAAAATGTCCCATCAGTCCCTTCAGGTTGGACATCAGCAGGAATTTCCCCATGGAAAGGGAGCTCAGATCTTGGCAGGGGCTGCCCAGGGAGGTTTGGAGTGCCCATCCCTGCAGGTGGCACCTGGAGGTGGCACTCAGGGCTCTGGGCTGGGGACAAGGTGGGGATTGGTCACAACTTGGACTCCATGATCTTGAAGGTCCTTTCAAACCTAAATGATTCTGAGATTCCATGATCATTCCTAGAAAACCATCTCCATTCTGCCACTGGCCTCCACCTCACAGAGGGGTCTTTGATTTATCTTAAATGTTCTAACAAGATATCTTTACACATAAGAAAACCAGAAACCTTCCCAACACGCAGCATAATTTGTTTGCAAAAGTTCAAGCCTTATTTCATGCACTGAAAGCTGCTCTGAAGCAGCCAAAGTCTATTTTTACCACCCCAGTTCTCCATTTTATTTTGGGTTTGGATGCACAAGGAGCATGTTCTTGTTACCAGTCTATTCATTTATCAAAAGCTCCCCTCCATGAGCTCAGTATTTTTGTTTACTGTTTTCTCTTTAAAAGGTCAGGTACTTTATCAACTGTTTCTTTAAATGAGTCTGTACCTGTCCAAAAAAGACATGAAATTCACATTTTAGTGCAGCACACTCCTTGTCTCACGTAGCAGCTCTAACAAGAGCAATCTGTATTTCTGCTGTCCATGGCCACATCCCTGAAAGGCAGCTCACTTATTTCACTTTCCCTACACAATTCAGGAGAGACAGAAAAAGCAGAAACTCACCTTTTTCTCTCAGGACATCTGAAGGCTATGGGAGCTTTGAATTATTTGTGCTCCTGCTGAGCTTTGCCTACTCCAGAAAGGATAGATGGGCTTTGCAAGCTGAATGTACCATCTAAAATCTCAATTATTTAAAAAATGTAACACCAGTGAGGCCTTTTCTGGTGAGATCCATCCATACCATAGAAATAAAACATAATTCCACAATGGCATTTTATATTTATGTTGGATTTTTTCCATTCAGACACCCAGAATCAAAGGCCACCAAGATTCTTTTAGATATTTGCAAGAGATTGGATGTTGCAATCTGGGATAACAGGAGAGTCCAGCACTGCCAAATCTTTCTACTTTTTTTCCAAAAGGTTCCAGTTAGCCCTCAAAGGACCTTATTTTTAGAGAGGAAACTGGTGACTCGTGCATGGAAAAATCCTAGGGAATGAGGGATTATTTTTAGCCAGATTACAAAAACCGACAGGAAAAATCAAGGGCAATCAAAAAGCCTTTTATACTTCTTAGCCAAGTAAGAAAAATAAGCAGAAAACCCCTACTTCACCCAAAATAAAGATCACAGAGTTTTTCATATGATCCCTCCATTTTGAGTGTATTTAATTCTTCTGAAAAACTTTGTTTCCTGAAGTTGGGTAAAATATTACTGTGAAAAAGAAGTATAAATCTGAATTATGAAACTATTGTTAAAAGTACCAAAATTTCAGCATTTCACAGTCAAAATAAAACTTTTTTGAAAGTCTGAAGTTAAATGTATTTTCACTTATAAAGTATTTTGGAAAATGTTATTGGTCAAATCAAGTCCAATTTACAAAAAATATTTCCATGCTTCCAGTTCTTTTTTATTTTTTCCTCTACTTTTATCCCTATAGAAAAGGATAATGGTGATTAGAGCAATTACAGCAATTTCACAGCAACTCCTCTGAGATTTTTTCAAACAAATTTATAGACCTATTTACTTTATTATGTATCTTAAGTGAAATAACACAGTAAATGGTAATTTAGACACCACTGAGTTGCTTATTTCAAGAGAAAAAGTTATTTGTTAACATGGAAAGATTTTTTTGGTGGTTTTAAATTATATTTCGACTCTTGTTGGGTCTGAGATTGTCGTTGCCTGAATACATCTTTGAACAACTTCTTAGATGGGTATAAAATGAGTATAAAATCCTGTGGAGCTGATGCTCATTGCAGAAAATATACAAGGTTTTTCATTCAGATTAAACAAAAGTAAGAAAAAATCTGGATTGAAACCAAACATATGTTTACTCAAAGTCTTACTTAAAACCAAAAAAGCAGGAGTTGAGTCAGTTTTATTTCCTTGCACTCCAATTGTTTTGTGGACAAACCCACGAAGTCTGACCTAAACCAAGCTGAGGTTGAAGGTGGAAGTCCCTGCATGGAAAATGGGAATCAGGCAGATGCAGCCTGGAAAATCCAAGCACATAAAACAGGAGCAAAGGTTTTTCCTTTTGAAGATACTTCACAGGGACATGGAGGGGAATAGTGATTTGAAAAAATATTTAACTGGAGCTTTGGGAGCAGCAACACTCATGAAAAAAAAAAAAAAACGAACCCCAAACCTTTCTTGTAGCTCCTTCTTATAGAGATGGATTTCTTGGCATCCAATGGTGTGGTTAACTCAGCCTGTTTTCATGAAATTGGTAGGAATTTAGTACTTCTGAGGGCTCCAAAATCTCACTGAAGTTCTGAAAGAGATCCAAAAGCCTAAATACCAACCACAGTTTCAGAAGTGATTCAGAGGAGGGCAGACAGGGTGATGGATAAGGCTCATTTCCTTAGGAAACATTGCTACAGTGCCATTCTGAACTTACCATTTCCAGGTTATCAAAACACCACAGCCTGAAACCAAACGTTGACCCAGCTGAAATTATGGAGGGTTTTTAAAAATGTCTTTTTTCTAAATGTCGCTTCCAGCCTGATTTCTCAGTTATTTTCTCTGCTGCAGTCTATAAGCTGCACAAAAAGGGAAATCATCAGCAAGAAACCAGGTCTTTGTATTTCACTGCGACTTCTTTTGGCAGGGAAAGGGGATGAAGGCAGTGATGGCCTCATTATTTAGCTTAAAGAAAGCAGCCAAAATTCCATTTTCACCTGCAAAAATTGGAGAAGGAGCAGCATGGAAAGAACACAAGAGCTGTTGAGATAAACTAAATGTAAGAGGGGTGATTGCCTGGCCCCTGAGATATTATTTGGAGGCAACATTTGGAGGCCAGAGTTTGGGTTTGTGTCTTAGGCCACCTCAACCAACAGAAAACAGAGAGTCACCAGCATGAGGGACAGCAGAAGCCACAGAAATGTTGTTTCCCCAGCATCCATGTGAAACATTGCAGTAATTTTTCTTCTTAAGTGTGAAAAATTAAAACTCTGCCTGATTTTTGTAAAAGAGGAGCAATCCTGCTCTCCTGAAATAGAAGCAAAAATCATCAAAATCCTCCTTTGACTGCAGGGAAGTTGTCAAGAAAGAAATCTCCATTACCAGGTTTAAAAAGTAATTATAATCCTTCTCTGTTTCAATTTTTCCAGTCTTTTCAACCCCTTCTTATTTTTGTGGAACAGTAATAGCAGCAAGCAAACCAATATGCTTGGGCAATGTCTGTGACCTGAGGGCAGCCAAATTGGCTGGAAACTGAGTGAGGAAAAGAATATAATTTCAAGAGGAAAGTTTCTGACATTTCTTTCATTCTTCTTTCAAGAATTGGAGGGCAGGAGGAATCACATATCTGTACTCCAAAGTCGTTCTCTTCCCTGTAGTCTGTATTTTTTGGGAAAAAAAAAAAAAAAAAAAATTAGGAAAAAAAAAAAATGACAGTTCTTCTTAGCTCAAACATCTCATCTTACCAGTGGGATTTGAGCTGTTGTCCCAAACTTTTTCTGCCCAAGGAAGCTGAAAATTTGATATCAAAGTGCAGTCAAGAGTGTGTGAATATTTGCTTTGCATTGTAGCAAACCCACACCTGACCCAGGCCTTTCCCCAGCCAGTGACCATCCTGACCTAGGGAAAAATTATTCAGTGAGAATAATATTTTGCAGAGCAAAAGTGGACACCTTCAAAATCATCTCATATCCTCTAACCCTAAACTGATCAGATCCAAGGTCTTTATCCACATACAAGCTCCTTTTGGTAGGAAAGTGCTAGAAGCTCTTGGCCTTGGTCCTCAGCCTTAGAGCATTGCATAAGTTGTTGGTTTCACTCGACTGCTTCAGCATCTTGATTGAATCAAGTCCCTCCTTTCTGACCAAAAATATTCCTCTCCATCATTTCTCTGCCTTATATTTATGAGAGTTCATTGATCAAAGCAAAGGAGCTGTCAGAGTGTGTTGGTGCAGTCAAGGTGGTTCCAGCACCTGCCCAAGGAGCTCTGTGAATATTCAGGCACAAAGGCTGCCTCAAGGTTATTCAGCAATGCAGGAAAATATTGAATTTGGCTATGCCAAGGACAAAGATTTAAGTGAAAACACTTTGACTTCAGGGAAAAAAAAAGGGGGGGAAAGGACAGGAACGGAGTTGGGACAGAAAACAGGAAGGAGAGAGGGGCTGACTTCTCCTGCTGGCATGAAAACTGGTGACAGCTCCTTTTGAGAGGGTGCATTTCTCTCCTCTCTTGTGACCTAACTGAACACACAGACTTTGACAAGCTGCCTGCCTTGATTTCCAAACTTTTCCTGTGTTGGAGCATGCACCAGCCTCACCACCAAGCTGACTCCATCTGCAATGTTAAATAAAACCAGGAATCATTCTGCATGCAGCCTTGAGACCAAGGATGTCCTTGTCTTACTGGAGGATGTCCATGTCATGCTGTAGAGCACCTGGCCCTGAGTCTTGTGGGGAATTTCTCTTGGTTTTAATGAATAATTAGTTTATTAATTTTAATTAACAGTGATTTTTTTTTTTGCCACTTCAAGTCATCTGGAACAAGGTGAGGTCTGTGTTGCAGACCAGGGGTTTGTGTTGCTTTAAGCAGGGGTGAGATCAGTGCCTGTGGAGGTGTCTGAGGGAGCAAAGGTGGGACTGTGTTGGCAGATAAGGGTGAAAAAGCCCAAATCTGATTCAATTTCTTCCACACTGCTGAGTGGGAGCACACCCTGTCTCCCAAACCATTCCCAGGTATTTGCTCAGGGCACTAATTGGGCCAAAGCCAAAACAATCAGTTTGCTAAATTAGCAGTGCAATCACCACTGGACAGGGCAGCCAAACTACAATTTACACTTCCAGAAACAACCAGGAGAATTCCCAAGATATCAGAGATATTACATAGTGAAGAATTAGATGAGTCAGAATTATCTGTGTGAAATGCTTGGGCCAGAATTATCTACACAAAATAGCTCAGCTGATCAGCTCATTTTTGTTCCCAGAGTTTTCAGTTGGGAAAATTGTAATGGGGGAAAAAAAAAAGCTTGATAATCTCTTCTCACAAAAGTTGGGAATACTCTTTTTCCATGTAATCAGTAAAGAGAATACGTGGAGAAATCAGGATTTAACCAGCCCTCATGTAACTTCTCTGGAGGACTGAGTTCAGGTGCAAGAAAGAAGATGCAGAGAAGATGAAGCCCTACTCTTCTCAGAAGTACAGAGGGAAAAACAAAGAGCAAGCAGGGTAATCCAGAATCCCAGAATCCCTGAGGCTGGAAAAGACCTCCCAGACCATCAAATCCAAGCTATGCCCGATGCCCATCTTGTCCCCAGCCCAGAGCTCTGAGTGCCACATTCAGTTCTTCCTTGGACACCTCCAGGGATGGAGACTCCAAACCTCCCTGGGTGCTCTGTAGAAGTTGATTCTGAGTTGAGCAGGACATTGACATCTTTAGAGGTTCCTTACAACCCAGAATATTCACTGATCTAAGCAGATTTTGAATAAATTTATTTATTATTTATAGCAGTTAAAGCATATAAACAAGGTTTAAAATTTATAACAATGTCAATACAGGTCTTTCATGCTTTTTCCTTTTCCTGGTACACCCCAGGGAGAAGAAAAGCTGAGTTCTCAGGAGTTGGGTTTTTTTGGTTTTTTTTTTTTTTTTTTTTTTTGTTTTTTGTTTTTTTTTTTTTTTTTGTTTTTTGTTTTTTTTTTTTTTTTTGTTTTTTGTTTTTTTTTTTTTTTTTGTTTTTGGTTTTTTGTTTTTTTTTTTTTGAAGGAATTTTGTAACTGACAAAAATTCTGGTGCCTGATTTCAACTGGCAGAAATTATTTGGATTGAGTAATTGGACAAAGAAGTCTCAGGGATCACATTAGACCAGGACACTTTGCAGCAAGTCAAGGGACACATGAGATCCAAAGGCATCAGAAGGCAAAAGCGTGGCCAGGATTTGCAGCTGCTGAGGTCTGGCAGAACCATGATCCATCAGTGATCCCTGTTATCCCTCTGGAAGCACCTGGAACTGGTTGGGCACATGGAAATACCAGAGAAGAGCCCAGCTCTGGTGTTCCCAGGTGTCACAACTCAGACTGGGACACCTGGGCTGTCTCTGCTGCTGTCCTTGTGCCACTGCTGGCTGCAGCACTGACAATATTAAGGATTTTCCAAGTGCAAAAAATGCTTTTATTGTTGGAACCCTGGAGGCTGAAAATTTTAGGCTTTCTGTGTTAAAAGGTGTTGACCCTCAAGCAAGCACCACATTTGAATTGAGGCTGTGGAACAGGCTCCTGAAATTGAGTGATAGCACTGGGGTTGTGGGTGTGTAGTTTGAACAACATTGTGTGATCTCACAATAAAAAAAAACTTAGATTTAAGAATTTAGTATATAGCAGTACATGTGAGTCAATATGGAGGATTGGGGGCATTTTCTAAATCCTTCTTCTTCACCTTCTTCCTTCTTCTTCATGGGTTTGGGTGGTTTTCTCTAATTGGGTGAAAAAGGTCCTCATTGCAGGCCTTGGGTGGTCATTATTGAGTCAAAAGCATAAATAATATAGGTGTCACCTCGTTATTGGGTAATTAACACTTAAATAACCTTGGAAAAAGTTAGAAGCTCTTCATTTTACCTCTATTCATTCAGCACATGAGTCTGGAATTAGATAAGAAATAATAAACATCCAAGTCTGAACTCAAAACCTGCATTGCTCATGTAATCATCCTGACCTTGGCAAGGAAAAAAAAAAAAAGCCAAACCTTAACACTTTATCTCAGCTTTGTCAGCTTCTCAGAAGAAACAGGGCTCTGAGGAGGCTGATTTCTGCTGTGGTTGTGGATAGGACAAGGGCATTATGGAATCATGGAATCACAGAATGGTTTGGGTTGGAGGGGCCTTAAAGATCAGATCCAGTTCCAAGGGCAGGGAACCTTCCACTAGACCAGGTTGTTCCAAGCCCTGTCCAACCTGGCCCTGGACACAGAAATACCTGCTCTGAAGCTGGAGCTCAAGCTTTTCTGGCAGCAAAAAACCTGGTAAAAGGCTAATCTGACAGGAAACCTCTCCTTATTCAGGAAATCTGTGTTCAGTGCCAGGCATTTGCTCTGGAGGTGACTCTGAACAAATTGATTCCAGGAGCTCAGACTTCAGGTAGAAAACAAGTTTCATAACCCAGTTTGGTACCCACAGCCTTGAGAAAGGCTGAAGATGTTGATAATCAACTTTGCAGGTTCCCAACCTTCTTAAAGCCAGGTGCAGCCTTCTTACATTGCCCCATAAATGCTACCAAGCCAAGGCTGTTTGGCTCCCCCGTGATTCAAATGAAGATAAATTTAGCAAAGCAGATGTAAAAACAGCATTCTGGAGCCTTCAGTGGTAAACTCTGCAGTGGAGTTGGTTAGAATCCAAGATAAAAACTACAAGGTCAAATGACTACCAAAAATGAAGTGGTGTTGTTTTTAAATTTGAGTTATCTGATTCGTTTTTCCACCCTCCATAATAAAAGGGCCAAGAATCAGGAATGAATGGAAATGTTTGTGCTGCAGAGACACAAAGTGTTACTCAGACTGATTTCTTGCAGCTGTACAGGCTTTAAAGAAATGAAAACAGTAGAACATTATTTTTATCAAGTTGGATTAGAAGGCAATGATGAAGCAGGTAATGTGAAAAAAAAAAAAAAAAACAAAGTATCATCCTCACAGTCACTTTTCTAATCATAAATATATCTCATTTCATGTCTTTTTTAGTTAAAGCTGCTGCTGAAATAAATCTCAGTCACATGCACGCTCCCTCTGAAATTGGATTTATGATTCCATGGGTGCAAAGAAGCAATTTGGGTCTTGAAGAGATTTGCCAAGTCAGTGTTTATTGAGCACTCCAGTGTTTCAAAGTGGGGCCTAGCAATACTTCCAGCTGAGTGAACAGACAATCTTGCATTGATTTCAACAGCACAGGACCAGATCCTAATCCCTTTCTTTTTCAGGAAAAAGGAACTGTGCTCTGTGATAATGACTGCTTACAGTTGTTAGCTGATCATAAAAGACTCCACTTTTTTTCTCTAAACAAGACTCTTTCTCCTGATATCTTGTGGTGATGATGGCACCTTGCAGTGTGGATTATCTGGCTGGGCTCATCCCACAGACAAATCCCCTTCTATTCCTGGAATTCCTGTGCCCTCTGTGCTCATCACAAATGAGGTTTTGCAGAACTCTGAAACAAAAGCCAGCCAGAGATGAGGCAAAGCATTCCAAAAATCTCTCCTTCCCTTCTCTGACTGCAATAAAGAGGAGAGACAGAATGCAAATTTTAGGGTGTTGAATGCTACAAGGAATTCCTTGTGCTGTGCAAAGCCTAACAACCCCAAACAACCACCAAGGATAATATTCCAATATATACAAATATTCCAATATATACAAATATTCTAATATATACAAATATTCCACAGATGGATGCAGTGCCAGGGAAATTGAGGACCACAGCAAACAAGAGGTAAAGCACTCAGGACTTCCCAAAAGCCAAATTTGGACCTTAGAGATGCAAACACCTGCTCCACATAAAGGTGGCCCTCATCCCACCAGGAAAAGGGGGAATGCAGGCAGGAATCTGCTGCTCAACACATTTCTCTACATGCAGTAAAGCCCATGAGGGCAATTTTTAGATTGCAAATGATTTTGGAAATTAGGACATTTCCAATGGATTTACACACAAAATGTTCACAACTGTGTTGCAAGAGTTAAAATCACTAAATTACAGTGAAATATCCACTGAACTTTCTAGGTCAGCTTCTGGTACAGAGAGGCCAGTTATAATTTGCAGTATTCTCTGTTGAAACTCCTCATTATCTGGCAAATCCTACACAACTAAAATAGGCTGAAATTGTACTTAAATTGGACAAGATTCATATTCCTCCTTATGCTTTGTGTTTGCACAGCACCACAACAAGTTCTCTGCAGCACTACCAAAATACACCAAAATTCACATTGCTGATGATAAAATGATTGTTTAAGGGTTATATTGATGTGTTACATTCACAGCCTCAAAGGGAGAGAGCAAGTCCTGTGCTGTTTGGTTGTTTACTTTGGTTTCATGTTGTCCTACAGGCTCTAAATAAAAGGATGTGCTTGGAAAATCAGGACTGTGCCTTTCCAGTGCTGCTTTGGAGTAGACAAGAATATGACAACGACACTTGCTGCAATTTTAGTAGAAAATAAAATATTCTGAGTTCTGGCACACAACGCCCTGCAGGGTGAAACTTCTAGAAAAGCCCCTGGCATGGTTTGGATCAGTGAAGAACTGAGCACACACAATTCCTGGCTCCATTTGAGGACACAGATTATTCCTGTTTGGCAGATTGTGTGACTCTAACCTGCCTGGAAAACAATTGGAGTTCAATAATCCAAGTGTGGGCTGCACCACTCTTTACACTCCAATCTAAATTATAGACCTGGGCACTCTTAATTTGCTAATTTGACCACAGCCAGGACACAAGTGAACTATTCAGGGACTTATCTAGGAGAACTCCTTGTCATTTGCTGGGAAATCAAACAAATCACTGAAATCTCATCTGTCTTGTGGGTTTTGCCTAAGAGAGCAACCAAAGCAGATCATTTGAACAGAATCCTCTAAATTGGCCTGAATTAGCTCATTACCTGGCTGTTGTGTTCAAACAAACATAATGTTTTCTGGGAGAGTAGGAAGAGTTCAGAAATACCTTTTTTTTTTTTTTTTTTTTGCAGTGCAGATTAATAATATGGGTATATTTTTGTCAGGAAGAAAAGCAGAGAGAGCAAAAATAGCTCTCAAGTGAGGCTGCTGCTCCTCACTCCCCTGTTCCTGGATCCAAGACAGCCATTATGTAACCAAAAGGAAAATTAGATGAAATAAACAGCAGAATTTAATTGGGTTGATATCAAGTAAAAATATAATTAGTCCAAGTATTTTGTGGCAAAGGCGCTGACAGTATGTGGCTGTTCCTCAGCCTTGGTGGTGAACAGGGATCCTGCCATGTGTTTAAAACTTATTCATCAAGCATTTCCATGGAAACTCACAGATGCATAACCTTTGGATCACTTATTTTGGGAATTGCTGCTCCCAAGGTTCTCTCTGGAGTGAAAACTCAGTCCAGGAGAGAGTAACAAACTGTGGTTCTGATCTAGAAACTTCTCCACAAAGGAATTCAGTCATAGCAGGATTGGGTGAGGGAAAGAAGGAAAGGGCATCTTGAAAAAAAAAAAAATAGAAAATTACAAAAAACTTGACCTTAATTTTTCCTCTCAGAGACTGAGAGTTGAGAAATGACAGCACTGGGAAGAGCCTGGAGAGTTTATAAATGGCCAGATGCCCTCAGGAAGATTGGAATGTCTGCAAGAGTGTCAAATAAATGCTGTAATGAGAGAGACCTCGGTTGAACACTGGGTTTGTTGTGCAAAGATGCCCCCTTACAAAGCCAGATGAGAATCAGCTCCACTACAAACTTCTCCAGGTTAAGAAAAACCCTCCCACGTTGGAATTGTCACATCCTGGTCCCACTTACTGTGACAGCAGCTCCCTGCTCCTACAAAACCTATGGACACCTGACAAAAGGTGGCCCTTCCCTCATGCTGTGAAAGACAGTTCAGGCTGGTTGTGATGGACAAATCCACAAAAAGCATTTGGAAAGCTTGCTGTCTGAATAAAAGGTGCTTCACTGCTCAAAGTACTTCCATAGGAAATAAACACCGTGGAAAGCAGGAGTGCTGTGGTGGGAGGGCAGCCCTGGATGTCCCTTCACATTCCTCCTGCTGCCAGGAATAAAATCTGCACCTGGGTCCCCTCCCAAGATAATTTCTGGTAAGAGGTGCTCAGACAGGGATGTTTGGGACAGGATTCCCTTTAACAGCAGGGCCAGGAGTAAGGAATATTCTCTAAACCAACAGGATTGTCCCACTCCTGGTCTCTGTGTTCATGCCAGGCTCTGACTGGGAGGGGAAAGCATAATGCCTGAAAGATAATGAACCTCATTATATCAGCATTAGTAGTTTAACATTAAGCCTCAAAAGCCAGAGCCTTCATAGGTTGTTCATAATTATTTGAGGATTCTGTTCCTGCAGTGATGGGATAACTCCTGTGCACTGGAATTTCCCCTGGCACAATGGAGAGCTGAGCATAAAATGTGAAGCCTTAACTTCAGATTTTCTGGCTTTGGCTTAAGTCTGCCTCACAAGGGCCCTGCAACACCTTTTGATTGTGTTTTGCCCTGCATTCCCCAGCATCAGGGATAATGCAGGCAGGCTGGGGGAGTTCATTCAGAACTGAGGGCTCTGTGACACAGCTCCCAGTGCTGCCACTGCCATCAGCCCTGGTAAAGCTCTCCTGAGACACACAGCAAACTGGAAAGGTGACAGGATGGGCTGCACAGCCTAAAAACATGGGATTGCTCTCAGATTCTGTGCCACTGTAGGGCTTTGAGGCTTTCTTTGAAAGAGGAGCAGCACAGGAGGAAAAACAACAGGGCTACAGCCCCTTTTTCCCCCTTGGGTGTTTCAATAAAACTCTACAAGGGTCTGTGATCTTTCTCTACAGGGATGAACCTGCACACCTTGAAAAAGCTGCAGGTGCTGTGAGACTCCACACAGGATCTGCTGCACAGCACATGTTTCTAAGAGTGCAAAATGCTTTTAGAGCCACACTGACCCACTGAGAGTACCCCTTGTGCAACACTCCATAAGGAATGGTACAACATCACAGCAGTGCTGCTTTTTAGATGGGACATTGGGAATAAATCCTTCTCTCTGAGAGAAATGAGGTCCTGGAAGAGTCCAAGGCCAGGTTGGAGAGGGCTTGGAGCAACCTGGGACAGTGGAAGATGTCCCTGCCCATGACACAAGGTGGGGACTGGGTGATTTTAAGGTCCCTTCCCACCCAACCCATTCTGTGATTCTGCATTCAGAGCCAAGCACCTGGTTAGACCCACCAGAAGACTTTTCCCTTTACAGTCTGGAAGAATAATGACAGCACCTAGCCAGAAGAGAAATAATTAAGAATTCAAGAGCTGAAATTCCTGCAGGAAGAAGCCCCAGGAAACAGAAGGATTTCACTTGAAAACAACAATTACCCCAGACCTCACCATGTCCTCCATGCAAAACACATTCAATTAAACCACTCTCCTCCTCAGTGTACTCTTTGTTTTTTTCTCTGTCACACAACCATAATAAAGCTATTTATCTTCAAAGGCTGGGAAACTAAAAAAAAAAAAAAAGCCCAAATCATTAGAGGACAAGGTACACTTGAATTAAAGGCCACAGGCACAGTGAATTCAAATGAAACCTGAAGTACCATAGGTTTTACATTGCTGGGAGAAGGACACACAATTCCCTGTCTCATTATCAGCAAGGCATTGATTTTCTGTGGAAGTGTGCTTGAATTGCTCTTGATAGATATTACAACTTTCCTTCAACAAGAGGAGGATTGTCTCTTGCTAAAAACTGTTGACTTTTTTTAAAAAGAAAAACAAAGCTCCTTGTACTTATTTAATACTTTCCCCACAGCAATGCAATTGATGGAAAAAAATAGCTCAACAACAGCTCATTTTCTCTGCTCACCCCCAAGTGAATCCGTTCCCTCATTTATATCTTTTATCTCCGTAAGATCTTTTTTGGTGCATAAAAAATTTCATTCATTAAACTGCAAAGGGGGCGAGGGGGGAAGGAATAAACCTTAAATAATAAAGCTTAAACCTATCTTATGGAATTTAAATCTGGGTGTGGATAGGATGACCCGATAAGAAACGAGAGCTCGCTTTCATTTTATTTCTGCGTGGCAATAAAATGAGAGTGCTTGGCATGATTTGATTTTTGTGTTAGCAAATAACAAGGGTAATCATTTTATTGATTAACACAGGAAAAGATTGTGTATTGACTTAGAGCAATAACAAGAGGAATAATGACTTTTCCCTGGTCTGTTTTTTTCTTCTGTTTGTTTTCCACGGCAGCCAACGTCCTGGAAGAAGACTCAATGGAGCAGGACATCGAGAGCCCTGTCACTATCCATCAACCAAAGTTACCCAAACAAGCCAGAGAGGACCTGCCAAAACACATCAGCAAAGAATGTGCCAAGAGAAAAATCCAGAGGTACGTTCGGAAAGACGGGAAGTGCAACGTCCACCACGGGAATGTCCGAGAGACTTACCGCTACTTGACTGACATCTTCACCACCCTGGTGGATCTCAAGTGGAGGTTCAACCTGCTGATCTTTGTCATGGTTTACACGGTGACCTGGCTCTTCTTCGGCATGATCTGGTGGCTCATTGCCTACATGCGAGGGGACATGGATCACATAGGGGACAGCACGTGGACCCCCTGCGTCAGCAACCTCAATGGGTTTGTCTCAGCCTTTTTATTCTCAATCGAGACCGAAACCACCATTGGGTACGGTTACCGGGTCATCACGGACAAGTGTCCCGAGGGAATTATCCTGCTTTTAGTGCAGTCTGTCCTAGGTTCTATCGTCAACGCCTTCATGGTTGGCTGCATGTTTGTGAAAATATCCCAACCCAAGAAGAGGGCGGAAACCTTGGTTTTTTCTACAAACGCAGTCATTTCCATGCGGGATGGGAAGCTGTGTCTGATGTTCCGAGTAGGAGACCTTAGGAATTCACACATTGTAGAGGCATCAATACGAGCCAAGTTGATCAAATCCAAACAGACAAAGGAGGGGGAATTTATACCACTCAACCAGACAGATATCAACGTAGGTTATTACACAGGGGATGATCGTCTCTTTTTGGTTTCACCACTGATCATCAGCCATGAGATTAACCAGCAGAGTCCTTTCTGGGAGATTTCCAAAGCCCAGTTGCCCAAAGAGGAGCTAGAAATTGTTGTAATCCTAGAAGGAATGGTGGAGGCAACAGGTAACATTTCTTATACTTTGTATAAGGTAAATGCTTTAATTTTAGCAAGGGAAAAATCAGTGGTTTTGCTTCGTTTTAAAGGAATCACTTCCACAGTCGTTGCATTTGAAAAAAGGCATCCGTTCTCTGGTGAGCTCCAAAATTAAAAGCATGCCCAGTTTAATTGTCTGTTCCATCTTGCCTAACGGAATTAGTGTTGTTTCTGCTCTGTTTGGAAAACGGGATAGCATCTCTCATTTTCTAAATTTTTCACAGCATGTCACCCCGTTATTTGTCATTCTATTGCAGGAGCAGCTCAACCACAGGGACCTTGTGGGATAAAACTGTTTAGGGCGGGGGGGGAAAAAAAATCAATGCAAAACTCTGTTTGTGATTAACGTGGAAGCACCACGGTCCTGCTGCTTCCAATCACCCATGGGTATCTGCAGAACAACTGCCAGCCCTATGGCATTCCAAGGCTGGATCCAGTAGGAAGTGATGATGTGTTCGGTTCTCTCTCTCTTTTTATTTTTTTTTTATTTTTTGCCTGCTCATTTTCTTTGGGTTTTGTTTTAACTTGTAACAAGGGGCTTGTTCCATTTTAGCTCACAAAAGGTCTCATCTGATTCTGTATTTCACTGGGGGCCTCCCCACAAGCACACAGAACTCTGGAAGCTGGGATGTATAAACAAGGAATGTTGTGTCACCAGTGGAGGTGCTGGGTTATTGTTACCTGAAATTATGCAGCAGAACAGCAGAAATTACTTGGTGCAGAGGAAAAAAAAAATCCACAGCAAATGCACCTCTAAAATAATATTTCTTTTTTTTTTTTTTTGTATTAAAATCCAGAATTATAGGAGGGTACTTTTACCTGTGTTTTAGAAGCTGGAGGTATTTTTCTACTGTTAATAACAGCATCAATGCCTGAAATAAGTAAATATAATGAAGATTTGACGTGCTTGGGGGAGGAGAAAATACTGGTTGTAGGAATATAAGAATGAGATTTGCCATTTTTCCCCACGACTGCAGCAAAACCCAGGAAGGTTTGGGCACGTGGACTCCACAGCTCTGACAGAGGCACAACCTTTCCAACCCTGACTCATGTTTTGCAACTGGAGCCAGGAAATAAAGAGCAGTCTCCTACCAGAACATGTGTGTGTGTTTCACACATCTATTATGTGGTGTCAGGAGAAAACTGCATTTGTCACCATATAATAAACGTGTGAGACAAAAATGGAGCAGGGGGGAAAAGAAAAAATTAAAAAAAAAAAAAAACTGAAAGGAACTTGACAGGGAATTTGAAGTGGTAAATGCAAGGCTTCCAAATGTTCCAGGAAGTAGGTGGTACTGAAGAGAAATCAAGATGAAATGTTTAGTGCTCCTGATCTGTGCAGTAGGCACCGAGATTTCAAACATCTGCATCACCTTGGGGTGAGACAATGAGGAAATTGCTGTTTGTTCCCTGAAACCATCCTGAGATCTCGGAGCTGCAGCTGAAGGAACCTGACATCCCTTGGGATATTTTCAGGTTTGCTGATCACCGTGTTTTCCAGCAAAGTGATTGGCAAGTAGTGGAAGAATAAAAAATGTCTCACCAAAACCACCTACAAGATCAAAAGACAGAATATTTCTGCAGCGCAGCAAATGTAGATTTGTTGGTTTGAAGTCTCATCTCTCTCTATTTGTGACCCCCTCCAACTTCCCTCACCTCATTTTCCCCCCTGCACACCCCAGGGCTCTCTGGGGTGTCCCACTCAGACTGCTGGGGCTGGCAAAGTTGGAGATAAAAATCAAATCTCATGTTATCTCAAACCTTTCCAGTCCGTATCAAGAGAGAAACTGAATGCAGTGGTTTGAAAACCCATGGAAGATATCCAGGATTAAAGAGTTTCCCCTGCACTGGGTGGGTCCAATTCCCATTTTAAACTGTTCTGTTTGGGTAGAGTCTCCTGCTGAGTGGGATATGAGCAGAGGGCATCAAATAATGCCAGAATTACCAGCACCATTTCCAAAACATTTTTGTGCAGAAATAGCTTCTTGTGCTGTGCTTTGACCCCATGCATTGAGGGATTTTTGTTGAAGGTACAATCAGGCCAACCTTCTACCAAAACTATGAATTTTTCACTCTTTTATTTTACAAATATTTACAAACATTGGCAAACACTGAAAGCCAATTTAGACAGTCAAATATTCACCTTTCCTTCCTCCAGCTGATGCAGAGTGAGAGCAGTGAAAGAAGCTGCTCACAGCAGCAAAGCCCAGCCCAGCATTCCTGACAAAAAAAAAGTTATAAAATACAAAATTATAAGAGCCAAAGCCAGGAAAATGTGATGTCACCTACAGCAGTGTCCTCATTTAGGGTCACTGCTGAGGATCCAAACCAGCCTGAGCTCACCAGATTGTGTCATCCATCAGAAAAGCCACTCCCAAGTCTGACCAGGGAAAACAATCCTTTATTTTCAGAGCTTCCCCACTCAGATATAGCTTCAGTGAGAAATAAAATGGGAAATGATGAGGGTAAACATTTGCTAATACTGTTATTAGTTATTGATTCTGCTTAAATTTGACTGGACAGGTAAATACATTTATAATACTTTCTATCCTAATTGCTCCAAAATCACATGTATCTGTTGTATGAAGCACAATTTTTATGGATTGTCATGGGAATTCTGCACTGTGTCTTAGGACAGGAAATTAAGAATAATGCATTTTATTAAATGACATTTAAATAATGAAGCAAATTAAAATTCAACAGAAAGTTCAAATCAAGGACCCCTTAATTCCCCATGGAAACATTGCCTTAACTTCCTGAGGTGCAAAAAGAAGTGGATGTGTCTTTACTAAGGCACATAAAATATTATCCAAGGGAGAATCCCTACACATTGGTTATTCCCATTCTTTCTACCATGGAGATGACTTTAAGGGCAGAATACCCAGCAAGGCATTTTCCAAAAACATGAAATCAACCTGGCTCCTTCATCCAGCATCATCAAGCACTCAAAGTAAAGCTGCTTTTAAAAAAATATTTGTTATGGATGCTTCTAATATGCATTTTTTTTTCCTTATTTATTAACAACATTCAAAAACATCTCTTTGGATTCGAAGGATAAAACTTCTGCAAAGATTTATCTCTGTGCTTTTCCTGATGGTGGTGCACATCTCTCAAATGTATAAAAACATGGATTTTGGGACAACAAAAGCACTTTAGGCTGCTATGGAACCACTGAGGAGCCTTGAGGAACGGGGGGAAAAAAAACCCAACCAAACTTCACTGCAGCTGGAGGACACATTTGGTATTTCCACATTTTGCAGCTCTCATTTCCCAGAGTTTTAAATGTAAAATAATCTGCAGTTAGGAATATTTTTATGATGATTGAATCCTAGCCATAGGCTTAAAAATTTTAAGCCTTTTTCATCTGGTGAAACCTATTTCTAAAGGAAGCCTTATCACCATAAGCAAAGTAGGTATTTTAAAAAAATTAAGCAAGACTTGCAAATGCATAATTCTGATAAGGAAATAGACCCATAAGAAGAAAAGGAAAGCCTTTTAAATTTGGGAGGTGTAGTGGGAAGGTCAGGTAGGGTACAATAGAAAGAGAAACTGAGAGAAAGAAACTCAAAGAGAGAGAGAAGTGAAAAAAAAAATTTTTAAAAAACAGGGGGGGAAATGGTGAGAAGGAGGAAAATTCTGAGCAAGTCTTGTGAAGTTGTATCTGGCCAGAGGGGTGCACTTGGTGACACTCTGGCAATTCCCTCTGCCTAAAAATAAACATTTGAGCACTGAACAGTTCCAAGGAAAGAAAATGATCTGCACATTTGTAGCTGTCAGAAAAATGAGAAACAAAGCCAGATGGAGAACTGCAGGTTCAAAGGGATAATTTCACAAATAAACTCAGAATAGGGTGCATTTATAATTCTGACACAGGGGCAGCTTTGAGAGCAGTGTCTGCAGAAGATTTTACAGCTACAGGAACAACCACACTTGCCAGCTGTGGGAAATATGTGTGCAGAGCAATAAAATGTTCACTTGGATGGTTCTTTGTACAGTAAACAGTGCTATTGACCAGACAAATATTGTCTAAAGCTGTTCCCTCTTCACTTCACAGCCCCTCTTCACTTCACAGCCCCTTTGACTGATTGATTTATTGTGGGTTTGATTTTTCTGGGATGAATTGCCATATTTACCCCTTAGCCTTGCCCAGTCCTAGCAAATGTCTCCCTCTGATATGGAATTGAAGCAGTTTCAACCCTTCAAAACCTCTCAACAGACTTTGCTCCCTCTCCAAATAAACATTGCTGGGGTCAGAGCTTCTCACTCGAATTTTCTACTGCTCTTCAAAGAAGAAATGTTTATCCTCTCCAGCTGCTTCTTAGGGGGGGTGCAGGTGAAAGGAAGAAAACCACCAGGATTTCTCCCACCCGAGTGTTTCTGCAAGACAAAGAACAGAAGTGGATTTCACTGTGCTGCAGGATGTGAGCAAAGCACATTGACTGAAATGCAGTTTAACCAGGGTCAGGAGTAAGTGGCTTCTGCTCCAAACTGGATCATCTTCATTGTAGGAATGATCAGAGCACAAGGGCTCTCCAGTCTGCAGCTTTCTTTTCTATTTAAAGGGTTTTAACATCTCCTGCTGCTGGGTACTAGACTTGGACAAGGTTTAACTTCTCACACATCCCCATTTCCCTGGAGTTGCCAGCAATTCCTTTCACTCCCGTCCCATTTTCATTTTCCCGATTCTAACAAAACATTTCATTGTTATTTATTCTAACACAGAAAATCAGAGGCATTAGCAGGATGGGGATTTCTAAATGCCAGCAGGGAAAGGCCATTCCCATTCCATTGGGATGTTTCCTTCAGGATGATTTCTCTACAGGTGGAAAAGATGAGTTTTATTGCTGAAGAGGAGTGTAAGACTTAAAGGAGGCAATTACAATTTCACAATAGTCAAAACTAGGAGGAATAGCAAGAAATCAGGGAGCAGTGTTTGTGGGAAATAAAAAGCAGGTGCTGATTAAGAGTATTTCAACTAAAATTTTGCTGTATCTCACTTTCAGGGAAAAGGGATTGCACATTTGTTTAACAGCTTTATTCTCTGGGTAGTGCTGTACTTTTCAAACCTGTTATGAATGTTTGATAATGGCTTTTTGTCCACCTCTCACATCTTTCTCACCAATTACTTCCTCAGCTCTTCACAAATCCAGCTGCTCCCTCACCCCTAAATGTTCAAATATAATACTCAGATTCAAGCAGTAACTCCTATTAAAAGGTAAGATCTCTAAAAGACAGGCATCTGGGGATTACCCAACAGATCAGATATTATTAAATAATTCTGTGTTGACCGCATATCAGACAAGAAAAGCTTCATTTTGCACCTCCTGTCTTTGCAATCCCTCCCAAGTCTCTCTGGGCATGGAGAAAGGTCAGGTCCCAGTTCTTTCCACACTCCCAGAGACTCCACTGCCAGCACTGCTCCTTCCTAAACCAGGGACAGGCACACAGAGGTGCCCCAAAATCCTGTCTGTGCTCATCACTCCCGAGCCTACACAGGTTATTCCCTGCAGGGCTCATGATCTCCATGGCCAGAGGAATGACAGGATCCCAAAAATTTGCTTTAACTCTTGCTCTGCTCCTGTTTTCCAAATATAAAGGCACAGTGGGAAGCTGGGCTGGCACCCTCTGCATTAACCAGCAGGGTCTTCCTAAAATGCTGTGATTCCACACATTTAAACTCTTCCTAGAATCCTGTGATTCCAGACACTTAAAGTCTGTAAAATCCCATTCCAGACACTTAAACTCCTCCTAAAATTCCATGATTCCAGACACTTAAACTCTTAAAATCCAGTGATGCAGACACTTGAACTCCTCATGAAATCCTGTGATTCCAAACACTTAAACACTTAAAATCCAGTGATTTCAGACACTTAAACTCTTCCTAGAGTCCTGTGATTCCAGACACTTAAACTCTTAAAATCCAGTGATTCTGGACACTTAAACTTTTCCTAAAATCCTATGATTCCAGACACAAACTCTTCCTAGAATCCTGTGATTCTAGACACTTAAACTCTTCCTAGAATCCCATGATTTCACACACTTAAACTATTCCTAAAATCCCGTGATTCCAGACACTTAAACTCTTCTACCTTCAGCATAATTTCAAGCAAGTTTCCCAGCATGTTTTTGGCACTGCAGAGGTGTTGCTGCTCAGTCTTTGGAGCTCCAGACCCAGCTCAGACCCTAAGGAATGACAGGAGGACCCAGGGTCTGTGTCCCACACAATTCCCACCTGCAGGATTCTCTGCAAAGGGCACACTCAGCCTGATCCAGGTCAGAGGGTTCCCCAGGCAGGATTTGCTCACTGAACATGTTCCACCTGCTCTCCAAGAGGAGATGTGATTCCTGAGCCCCTCAGAGATGTGCTGGGAGCCACTGAAGTCCCTTTTCCATTCCAGAACATTTCCCAAGATGACACCAGGAACATGAACATGCTCAGCTTCCATTGGGGCACACTCAGCTTTCTCCAGGAATGGTGTAAGAAAAGGGTCAGCACTGAAATTTTTTCCTGGACAAGGAAGTATTTTCCCAGTATTTCTAATTTTAGACTTTCCCTTTTGGTCATCCAGGGTTGTTACCTGCCTGGGGATGATGGTGGTGAAATCCCAGGCACGGATTTGAGTCAGGGCAGGGTCACATCCCGGGAATTTTGCTGGAATGAACTGATTCTTTCATNATGGCTTTTTGTCCACCTCTCACATCTTTCTCACCAATTACTTCCTCAGCTCTTCACAAATCCAGCTGCTCCCTCACCCCTAAATGTTCAAATATAATACTCAGATTCAAGCAGTAACTCCTATTAAAAGGTAAGATCTCTAAAAGACAGGCATCTGGGGATTACCCAACAGATCAGATATTATTAAATAATTCTGTGTTGACCGCATATCAGACAAGAAAAGCTTCATTTTGCACCTCCTGTCTTTGCAATCCCTCCCAAGTCTCTCTGGGCATGGAGAAAGGTCAGGTCCCAGTTCTTTCCACACTCCCAGAGACTCCACTGCCAGCACTGCTCCTTCCTAAACCAGGGACAGGCACACAGAGGTGCCCCAAAATCCTGTCTGTGCTCATCACTCCCGAGCCTACACAGGTTATTCCCTGCAGGGCTCATGATCTCCATGGCCAGAGGAATGACAGGATCCCAAAAATTTGCTTTAACTCTTGCTCTGCTCCTGTTTTCCAAATATAAAGGCACAGTGGGAAGCTGGGCTGGCACCCTCTGCATTAACCAGCAGGGTCTTCCTAAAATGCTGTGATTCCACACATTTAAACTCTTCCTAGAATCCTGTGATTCCAGACACTTAAAGTCTGTAAAATCCCATTCCAGACACTTAAACTCCTCCTAAAATTCCATGATTCCAGACACTTAAACTCTTAAAATCCAGTGATGCAGACACTTGAACTCCTCCTGAAATCCTGTGATTCCAAACACTTAAACACTTAAAATCCAGTGATTTCAGACACTTAAACTCTTCCTAGAGTCCTGTGATTCCAGACACTTAAACTCTTAAAATCCAGTGATTCTGGACACTTAAACTTTTCCTAAAATCCTATGATTCCAGACACAAACTCTTCCTAGAATCCTGTGATTCTAGACACTTAAACTCTTCCTAGAATCCCATGATTTCACACACTTAAACTATTCCTAAAATCCCGTGATTCCAGACACTTAAACTCTTCTACCTTCAGCATAATTTCAAGCAAGTTTCCCAGCATGTTTTTGGCACTGCAGAGGTGTTGCTGCTCAGTCTTTGGAGCTCCAGACCCAGCTCAGACCCTAAGGAATGACAGGAGGACCCAGGGTCTGTGTCCCACACAATTCCCACCTGCAGGATTCTCTGCAAAGGGCACACTCAGCCTGATCCAGGTCAGAGGGTTCCCCAGGCAGGATTTGCTCACTGAACATGTTCCACCTGCTCTCCAAGAGGAGATGTGATTCCTGAGCCCCTCAGAGATGTGCTGGGAGCCACTGAAGTCCCTTTTCCATTCCAGAACATTTCCCAAGATGACACCAGGAACATGAACATGCTCAGCTTCCATTGGGGCACGCTCAGCTTGCTCCAGGAATGGTGTAAGAAAAGGGTCAGCACTGGAATATTTTCCTGGAAAAGGAAGTATTTTCCCGGTGTTTCTAATTTTAGACTTCCACTGAACATGTTCCACCTGCTCTCCAAGAGGAGATGTGATTCCTGAGCCTTTCAGAGATGTGCTGGGAGCCACTGAAGTCCCTTTTCCATTCCAGAACATTTCTCAAGATGACACCAGGAACATGAATGTGCTCAGCTTCCATTGGGGCACGCTCAGCTTGCTCCAGGAATGGTGTAAGAAAAGGGTCAGCACTGGAATATTTTCCTGGAAAAGGAAGTATTTTCCCGGTGTTTCTAATTTTAGACTTCCACTGAACATGTTCCACCTGCTCTCCAAGAGGAGATGTGATTCCTGAGCCCCTCAGAGATGTGCTGGGAGCCACTGAAGTCCCTTTTCCATTCCAGAACATTTCCCAAGATGACACCAGGAACATGAACATGCTCAGCTTCCATTGGGGCACACTCAGCTTTCTCCAGGAATGGTGTAAGAAAAGGGTCAGCACTGAAATTTTTTCCTGGACAAGGAAGTATTTTCCCAGTATTTCTAATTTTAGACTTTCCCTTTTGGTCATCCAATGTTGTTACCTGCCTGGGGATGATGGTGGTGAAATCCCAGGCACGGATTTGAGTCAGGGCAGGGTCACATCCCGGGAATTTTGCTGGAATGAACTGATTCTTTCATGCTGATTGCCTTGTTAGCTCAGTTTGATTTCCAGACATGAAGTCTGTCTGGGTAGCCTGCAGTTCAAAACCCTGAGAAATATTTTTGGAGAACTCTGTTCCCTCCCATATTTCTAAAAGATCTTTTCACTTCTCCCCTTGCTGCTTATCTACTTCCAGCTGTATAATATTTTTTCCTCCAGTCTCCCTGAACTGTAATGAAGGATAAACACTTTGCATTACACTCCCTGATAACCAGAGGGCCCCTCTAAAATTACAAATATTTGCATCTGTTTCTAAAGAATATGAACAGAAAGATTATTCACCTTCAGCAGAAAGTTTTCACAAAATTGAATAAAGCAGCAACTGTAAAGCCAAAAGTGACCTCAAAGTGACCTAAAAGTTTAAAGAATGAGCAAAGTTGTGAATTAAACCAGAAATTAAAACTCAGCAGTTGGTAGATTAAAAAAGAACAAGGCTATGAATTGCAGAAATACCACTGGCTGCATAAAGGACATGAAAAAAACCAGAAAATTTATGAGTTTAAATTTTTTATCCTAGAAAGCAGCTGCCAGCACTAAAAACTCCCATCGTGGCACAGCTCCTGGGATTCCCAAAGCCACTGAAAAAAGTCCTCAAGGGATTTAAGGAAAAGCAATTCACAAAGAATTGCAGTGATCTCAGTGGTCTCAATCACAGCATTCCAAGGAAAATCAGACAGTTTGGACTCACTGCCGTGCTCTTCCTCTCTCACTCCCTCCCCTTCATTCCCAATATTCCCAAGAATGATTTAAAGAAAGTCACAATGCTCTCCAAATTTTCTTTTCTTCCTGATTTTGGCAATTTTCCTTAGTTGGGGTTTCTGTAGAATGACATAAACTTCTAGTTTAAAAAATAAATTTAAAAAAACCCCCAGGATTTTAATCAATACAGGATTGTTAAATACAAGATACCCCTTTCTTACACCTCAGACCAGAAAGAAATCTGATTTACAGAAGCATTCAAAACAAAGCAGAAAGGAAGGAGATCTCCAAAACCAAATTTCCATTGGTTATGAGGAACATGTTTGAAGTATCTGAGGAAAGGCAAAAAATGATTTAGAGAAATTAATTCAGAGGAAATATTAGGCTGAATGCCATTAACTTCTCAGAAATGAGTAGTGGGGAGAGTAACTCACACTCAGGGGTTTTCTAGGCTCCTCCCAGGCTTCTCCCAGCAGTTTGAATTTACAAAGTGATGGACAAATAATTCCCACTGGCAGGTCTGATCAGGGTTTATCTCCCAGCAGGAGCAGAGTGAGGTCAGAGCAGCCAAAATCTCTTCTGGAAAATCCAAATCTCTCTGGAAAATCCAAAATCTCCATGGCACTGGCAAAGGCTAAAAGGGGAGCCAAAACCCCAGGGATTTGTCAGGGAATTCAGGGATGTAACAGAGTTGGAAAAGGGTGAGGACATCCAAGGATGTGCCTGATATCACAAAAGTGGATAGAAATCCCCTAAATTCCCCTGTGATTATAAAACTCCAAGCTGTCCCCTCCTTGTTTTTTATAGCTGTGAAGAATTGAATGGCTTTGAAATATTGGTAAGCCCAGGTCAGAGCTTTCATTGTTCTCCTCTGTCACCATTGAAGAAATTGTGATTTATGCAGCTTTGGGATCTTTCTGCCCCTCTGGAGGTCCAGATGAGTGTCCAGCATGGATTGGCCATGGATTGCCTGCTCCTCTCTCCCTGGGACAGGCTCCCAGCTGCCAGCAAAAAAAAAAACAAACAAACAGTTACAAACAACTGCTGGATTGTCATTATTATTATCATTGTTATCATTATTATCATTATTATTATCATCGTCGTCATCACAATTTGTGTCTAAAAAGATATTCCAGACTTTTTTGGGATGAGCCTTAAGCAACATCAAGGTTGGCAATTCTGATTCCACATTTCTGCCTGGTGTACACCAGTGTGAACTGGAGAGGGAGAGAGAGAGAGAGAGAGAAAGGGGGGCTTCCCCTAAAAAAAAAAAATTATCTGATTGTGGCAGAGCTGCCAGGCACCACCAGAACAAAAAAAAAAGATTAAAAGATTTATGAGTCAGCCACTCCAATTAAATTGTGCTGGCACTTTTTTTAACCAGCCATTAGCTTCTTCTTTTTTTTTTTTTTTTTTTCTTTTTTTTTTTGCAACCTTGCATAAGAAGTATTAATTTATTACACCCAGATCTCCAGGGTGGGGAAACCCACCCCCATCCATTTTCATCGTTTTCCAATTCTTTTTCCATTAATCTCCTTTTCCAGTGGGAAGACAACAAATTAGCCACTTTTTCAGATATTAAGTGCAGCCATGAGTCTCTTAGCTGCCAATAGGGCTGTGGCAGATGCCATGAACAAAATGTTGAAGGGTCCAAAGCCAAAGGTTTTGAGGCAGTCAAAGGTTCTTGTCTGGCCAAAAAAATCTGCTTTCAAAGGCAGCAGCCACAACTCCACAGCTGTGCAGGGGAGGAGGTTTTGCTTTGAATTTTAAGGAAAATGCTCTTCTCCTTCCATGAGTCATGAGGGTTAAATCTCCTCCTTTAGATGCTCCCATCAGGGCTTGATCTCACTGGGATTTTAAACCCCTCATAATTAGTCAAGATCCAAGGTTTAAGACATAAAACGTGAATTTTAACCTCACTACATCTCCCTTTACCCTCCAAAGGGATATAAAACACCCATCAAGCATTCAAAAGCCACCAGTGACAGAAATTCAGTCCAAAACCATCCCCTCTCAATGTGGAGCCAAGGTTTTATGTGCAGTTTGGAGCCTGATCCAAAGCCCTCCCAAACCCAAACTCAGTCTCTGGTGGCCTCTGAATTGAGACCCTGAAGGACTGAATTGAGCTGTGCAGGGCCTGTCAGCTCCTTAATGATCTCACAGAAGCAGCAATTAAGGCTCTAATTAAGAGGCAAATGGAAGATTAGAAGCAGATGAATGTTTCTAATCCAGATAAAGCCCCCACACTGGAAGTTTTGGCTTTGTAACATCTGAGGTGGCTTCACTGCCACGGGAGGAAGGGTGGATCCACACAGGGTGTCCTTCCCTCAGGAAATCTGCCCTGAGTGTTCTCCTCTCTGCAGATGGATGCAAAGAGCCATTCCACAAGGACAGAGCCAACAAACCTGGAATATTTCACTGTACAAAGTGCCCATGGCAAGTAGAGGCACTGGAATGGACAGAACTTCCCAGTCCATGGAAATTCTCCTTCCTCTGTCTCCCTCCCTTGGGTTCTGAGCTCATTCCTCCCACCACACTTTCCATCCATCATCTGTGGTTTGATGCTTAATCTGCTACAAAGAAAGGACCCAAAAGTCAAAATTCCAGCAGGTGTAGCAGGGCCATTACAAATATGGGCTGCAAAGAATTCCATTGGAAAGAGAACAGAACTGGAGCAGAGACTCCTGAAAACACAGATCTCAGGGCTGATTCTCTTTATGGCAGCCAAGACAGAGATCACCTCTCTCCTAAAACTCTTTTCATTATATTGTGTAAATATCACACCCAGCAGAACAGAATAACATGGTAAGAAAAAAAAAATTAAAACATTTTCAGGATTTTCAGCTGGAATTTTTTTCTGCAGATTAAATTCTTTCACTTCTTGCTAGCAGGACCCAGTAGGCAAGGAATCCTAATATTTCCAAGTAGTCTTCTGAAGAGCCTCTGATGCTGAAAGGGCACCAGTCAAGCTTTACTGATGTCTACAAAGTGACCAGAATCAAATGCACAGAAAACTTTAAATAATCAGAGAAATTTCTACCCAGCACCTTCCCCCTGAGGTCTGCACCACAGCCAGGGCACGATGAGTTGAACCCTCACTCTTCAACCAGCTCTGATTTCCAGCTTTATCCACTGGGACGTGGACACCAGAGGGATGGGAGCACCAAATGAGCCTGTTCATCTTTTTGGGGGCTGAAACAAATCCTAAGGGATGCAACAGCAGCTGCCAAGACAGAGGTGAAAATTCTTGGCTGATTTGCACTGAGAGTGAAGGGGATCTGGGTGACTGAGGAAAAAGGTGAAAGAATTAAAAAAAGAAAATAAAAGGGAATAGAGTAGGGTTGGATGGGATATTGGGCAGGAATGATTCTCTGGGAGGGTGGGGAGAGGCTGGGATAGAATTCCCAGAGCAGCTGTGGCTGCCCCTGGATCCCTGGCAGTGCCCAGGTTGGACATTGGGGCTTGGAGCAGCCTGGGACACTGGGAGGTGTCCCTGGGGTAGCACTGGATGAGCTTTAAGGCCACTTCCAACCCAAACCATTCCATGATTGTACAATATTTTATCCATACCACCCCTGTCAGGTAACCAGGCCCCTCTCTCCTCCCTCAGCACAGCCTCAGTTTCCCCCAGGCACCTGGGAGATGTGAGGACATCAAAATCTGTGCACTGTCCTTCAGGGATACAGAAGGGATCACACCCCTGGGACCCCATGGAATTATATTCTGGTGGAGAAGGAGATTTTGGTGGTAAAATGTGAGGTATTGCTGCAACTTTTTGTCTCAAGATGTCAAGATCCTGAGTTGGAGCAGTTTTCAGGGCATGTGAGAGCACTTGAATTCACTAAATCAGCAGGAAGGTTTGTTGCTCTGGATCAAGCCTAACCACACCATCACCAGGAACTTTGCATAATCACTGCACTGAGATGTTACATCCATGGAATCCTCAGAGCTCCAGGCAGTGTTGAGGCAGCTGGAGCAGCATCCTTCAGCCTGATTCCCAAAAAAAAAATCCAGCACAGGGATATCACAGGGAGAGCAGTGCCCTTCAGCCACACACCTTGCAGGTGAGAACAGCACCATGCAGCACAGGAAACCTTATCTGCACTATTCTACTCATTTCAGGGCTGGAGAAGATAAGGAAAAATCCATTTTAAAGCAATTTCATAGAGGGTGACCATAACTTACTTAAATGGACAAAATACACAACATACCTGTAGGTTGTTTGGACAAAAGGAGAAGAAAATAACAGGAGGAGCAGGTGTAGTGGCACAAAAATGACATTTAGTGTGCAACTGGGGCTGTGAAAGCCCAGGAAACGCAGGTTGTGCCATTAATCCATGCTGGTGTTTGTAATATGTGTTATAAAGTCTTTATCATGAGACCCCTTGGCATCACACTAGAAGGAAATGATGAAACCATGCTGATATAAAGAGGATATTCCAAGCAGGTGGTGGCATTAGGCAGCAACTGTGTTTTCCATAGATGTCGTGTAATTACAGTCAGCTCAGGCTGGGAAATCTTGTAAAAAAAGTATTATTTGTGCTGGGGTAGTTCCCTTCTGTTCTCCAGGCTGTAAAATCTTGCTTTTTTCATTATTGTGAGCCCGAAGGCCTGGTGTGAAAGAGACCCTGGGAACAGTTGGGATCTGTCAAGGAAGAAATGTAATTTTCTCAGTGAGTTTTGAACCACAGATTGCTGGGAAACCTCAGAGTTCAGGAGATTGCAATAAACACCAGGAAAGAGCTGAGGGCACTCAAACACACATGGTCACTCAAATCCCAGGCAAAATGAGTAACAGGGTCCTCTCACTCTTTTTTTTCGTGGATGTGTGGGAAGAAAGGTTGGAGAAGGGCAGAGGGGTTGATATAAAATCAAAATTCACTTGCTAGCACAGAGCATCTTGTGGCTGTCATTTGGGTTATGGTTGAAGGTCAAGCAGTTCCTCCACTGCAGACTCAGAGGCCAATAATTGTGCTGAGAAAAGGAGCATCTGCTCTCTGTAAAGCATTTTGAGCACAAATCAGGGTTTATCTCCTTTTCCTACCAGTTTAAAAGTCGGGCAAGTCTCTCAAGGAGGAGAAAAGGAAATTTTCTGGTGGAGAAGGCGTTTTTGGTGGTAAAATGTGAGGTATTGCTGCAACTTTTTGTCTCAAGATGCCAATATCCTGAGTTGGAGCAGTTTTCAGAGCATGTGAGAGCACTTGAGTTCACTAAATCAGCAGGAAGATTTGTTGCTCTGAATCAAGTGTAACCACACCATCACCAGGAATTTTGCATAATCACTGCACTGAGATGTTAAATCCAGACCAAAAGATATCCCACCAAATCTATCTCAGATATTCTAAATATTAGGGGGTGGTGTGGGTTTTCTACTTTGTCCCCTCTGTCTCATGTTAGAACAATGGAATGCAAGACCATTGGATCAGGAAAAAAAAAAAAAAATATATATATATATATATATACCAGGTGAGCAGTACTTCAAGTTCTGTATCTGTACACCCAAGATTTCCACAAGGTGCTTTTCTTCCACATTGGAATAAGATCCTGAGCCAGGGGAAATGCTCAGCTCAGAGTCTTGTGGCTTCATTTGGCTTTGGGCTGATCCCAAAGAGAGAAAATAAGGACAAGCCCAGTGCAGGTGCCATGCTCCAAAAAACAGGATAGGCAGGAGATTGAGGGGACATACTGCAAAAAGCAGGATGGAGAGAAAAGAGAGGAGATGCTCCAAAAAGCAGGATGGGTAGGAAAGAGGGGAGATGCTGCAAAAAGCAGGATAGGCAGGAATGAGGGGAGATGCTCCAAAAAACAGGATAGGCAGGAATGAAGGGAGATGCTCCAAAAAAAGGAGGATGGGCAAGAGAGAAAGGAGATGCTTCAAAAATCAGGATGGACAAAAAGGGAAGAGATACTGCAAAAAGCAGGATGGACAGAAAAGAGAGGAGATGCTGCAAAAAGCAGGATGGGCAGGAATGAGGGAAGATGCTCCCAAAAGGAGGATGGGCAGCAAAGAGAGGAGCAGAGGGGCTGTGGATTCAGAGGTGGATCCTGCTTCAAAGAAGAATAGAACCTTTCAGCATCAACCCAAGATTGCTGCCTCTGCCCTCCCAATGCTCCAGCTCCTCTGGAGCCAGCTTTGGGCATGTGCTGAGTTATCCTTGCTGCAGCAGCACTGGCTGCCCAAAAAATAAGGGAACAGCATCACAGAGCCTAGAGATGAAACTCAGATGGGGCCACAGGAATGAAACCCTTTCTGACAGGATGAGAAATGGATCCCTGGAGTGACACAGACACTGGCATGGCCTGGGTGGACAGAGCAGATCCCTCCCTCCCATCTCACCCTCTGCCTTGTTGTTTCCACACCTGGAAAAGTGAGCACACAGCTCCCCCAGACTTCAGCTGCACAGCTCAGTGATAACTGAGACTCATTTTTAGGCAATTTGCATGGATGGGAACAATTACAGCCAAGGCACATCAACAGAGAATCAAGCCCTGCATCTAATGTTGGTAATGCTCTTAATAATAACAACCCCATTTTCCTGGAAGAGAACATTAAACCTGTTCAAAATACAGTATTTTTTTTTTTCCAAATGATAGTATTTCTCCCCTCCTACACCACATCTACCTTAATCATCTGACTCCCACGTAGCTGGCTCGACTTCAATGACAGTCTCCTCTACTTGTTTAAAAGTCATGTTATTTCCACTGCCATCAAAAAGGCAGGAATTTTCAAGTGAAGTTATTAAAGTTTCCAACACAAGGAACGGTGCGTGGGTGCTGCTGAAGTCGACTCTCAGGAATGAAAAAGAGATTCCTTCACTTCCACCAGGGGATTGAGCCTCCCTTCATCTCTGGGGCCAGGAGACACCTGTATTTATGAGGATGTTTTGTCTGTCTGCAAAGCATCTCTAAAGTTTTGTCTGCTCCACAGAGAGCCCAGTGATCCAAACCTGAATTTCCATCAGGAAAAAAAAAAAAAAAAACCCAAACAAACCTAGGGACCAATCCTTCCTGCTGCTGGATGAATGGAAAAATACTTGGGTATGAATGTGTTGAAAACCTTCTAGCCAAAACACTGAATGCAATGGGCAATGCATGATCCAAACATCCCCCTGGAGGCTCCAAAGGGCCATCCCACCTCCTTATCTGCCATCCAGAGCCCTGATTTATTACAGCCAAGAGTAATTAGATCTAAATCCACTGCCTGATTCCCACCCAGCTGCTAAGCCCCTCGTATTGGACGCAGAAGAAGGACATTTTAATACTTTAATTGGAAAAAATCCCTTCAGTGCTGACCTACAGCTGTTCACCACGAGCTCAGTGTCTGTGCTGACACATCCTGGGCTTTAATCAACTTTTTACTGAGCTTCAACAAGTTTTTGCAGCAGCCCCCTGTGCAAGCACAGGCTTTGTCAAGGGACAGTGGTTTATTCACTTTGTGCCACTGATCTGAGCCGAGAGATGAGGAATTAATCTCAAAGCAACTCAGTGTTTGGGGAGAGTTTTCAGCTCCTTTTCCACACAGCTTTCTCAGCAGCTGTCAGATCACTGCAGGGCTTCCTTTGCTGAATTCACCTCCTGAATTTTCACCTCTTTATCTGCCCTTTCACGAGCCCTGTTCAGTCCCTCTGAATTCAGCAGGATGGGGAGGTGGAGGGATGCCCCAGCTGCTACAGCAGGAAAGGTTTATGAGAGCTGCATTATGCAGCACCTACACTTGTAGTGAATTAAATCCTCCAGGTTCATTCATTCCTTGTTTCAAAACCTGTCAAAGCCCCTTAATCAAATTACAGCCTTCACTCAGCTCAGGATTACACCTGATGGGGTGTCAGTCTGACATCCTGACATCCTTTGATGAGGAAAGAGAATAGAACAGACAAAAATTAAAAAGGAGAGAAAGTTTTCTTGTATCAGGAGAGGTCCATCCCTTCCCTTCATCAACAGAATTGTATGCTAGTTGTGATGGCTGTTGTTTTTTTTTAACTTTGATCTGTTCTATTTTGTATTTGGATTAAAAAGACAAGGTCAAAAATATCTGGCACTTCTGATGGCAAATACTGAGTTTTAGTTCTCATAGGAGTTTCTTCCTCAGTCTCACCTCTGCACAAACAGAAAAGTTCTATTTTGACCACCTTTCCCCAAGGTGGAAACAACCCACAATTATTTGGGTCTCACAGAATGATCACCCTGAAAACAAGCCCAGGTTTTAATTCTCTCTGGAGATGAAATGGCAGGTGAGGTGCTTGGCATCCAGCAGGGATTGGACCCATGGATTCATGGCCTGTGCAGCCTTACCCAGGCAGGAGATAAAGAAGGGCCCAAAGTCAGTTGATTCACCTGAAATGCAGGAGAACCCCCAGCTGTTCTTGAGACCTGTCCAAAATCTTTAACTCTGGACTAATTCCAATGGAATTCTTCCTCCAGCAGAAAAACATCAAGAATAACCTTAAGCTGTTGTGTGGAAAGCATCCAGCGTGGCTCTGGAGAGCAGATTGCCTGTCTGGAATGTGGATGTGGCAGAGTCCAGCTGCAGGAGGCTGCAGTGTGTGATGATTGTCTGTTCACTGCTGCTCCTGACTGAGCTGCTGGGGTCAGGTTGCTTTGTGTCCTCATGGGAAGGGTGAGCCAAAGGGAGAGAGCAGCATCTGGGCTCTCACACTCCCTGTTTCAGTGTCTCTCCTTGGCTTGGAGTCTGACTTAGAGCAGCAGATTAAAATTAAAATTAAAATAAATTAAAATTAAAATTAAAATTAAAATTAAAATTAAAATTAAAATTAAAATTAAAATTAAAATTAAAATTAAAATTAAAATTAAAATTAAAATTAAAATTAAAATTAAAATTAAAATTGTCCAGTTGAAGTTGTCACACTCAGTGCCCTGCTGGGTATCCTCCTCCCTCTCACACCCCAGAGCAGCTCAGCCACCAACCACAGCCACCAAAAAGAAAAGAGGGAACTGTCTGTTTGGCCAGCACAGCTGAGGGAATTAGCAGCAAGGAATTTATCCCTGTTTTTCACTCCTCCTTCTGAGCCTGCAGTCTGAAGCAGCAGGGACCTGCTTTGGGTGGAGGAGTGATGGTGATGCCAAACCTGGACTCTTCCAGTCCTGGGAATATTTGTTCCATCAGTAAAATTCATTTTTGCCCTCAGCCTACAGCCCCAAAGCAGCCACTGAGACTCAGAGGGGATGGTGCCACCTCTCACCCCACTCCTTCCCCAGAAGGATTTGCTCCAGACTCCCGGCTTTTGGATGATCCCTGCTGGCTGATCCATATTTCCTGGGACAGGGGGAGAGCTCCAGGAGCAGGAACAGATTGTTTTAAAGCTGTTTTGCCCCTCTGAAGCAGCACAGTGCAGCACTAGCACAGGGAAGGATCTGGTCCATTAACTTTTGAAATGAGCTTATCGAGGGAGATGGCAGCGCTGGTGGGAAAACAAGACATCCAAAGCTCCTTGCAAATCCAAACTCTCCTCCTCTAAAGCATCACACCTCATCAGCTGTGCTTGGAGCTCTCTCTCCTACAGATGACAGGGTAAAAAAAGGCTGCAAAGTGGATTTTCTCCTGCGGTTGTCATCTTAATCTCCATCTTTCTCCTGTTAGCAACAAGCTCCAGCATTATCCCGGAGTTTTGCAGTGTCAGGGCTCTGACTGTGCTCTCCCTTTGGAGAGAATTGTTCACAGCAGTTAAGTCCAAGGTACCACACAGCAGCAGCAGGCCAGGCTGGCTTGGCTTGAACACAGCACAGGATAGAGTGGAAAGCTGTGGGATTGCTGCCACATTATTCATGAGGTGAATTAAACCTTCCAGAGGTGAATAACTCCAGTCATGGCATCCTCATCTTGGGGTTATTTCTTTTGAAAGGCTCTTTCTGTTGTCACTCTGACACATTTGCATTCAGGAACATCCATTAAGCAGCCACATGAAAAACTGGAGAAATTCCCCAAAGATCCCAAATGGGATCCTGAGGAGTGATTCCATTCCTGTAGAGAGCTTTGCTCCCTGCTGCCATCCAGAATGAATCCACTCCCTTCTGAAAGCCAAATAATGCAGCAAAGAAGATACCTTGGCCTTTTGTGAGGCTTGCTTTGGGTCATTGCCTTGTTGGAAACTTTGGACCCTTTGGCTGGCTGGAAGCCTGGAGGATGGAATCACTGCTGAACCCAAAAAGCACTGACCACCAGTTCACAGGGGAATCCCAGCTCAGAGCCACAAAATGCTTTGGGTTGGAGGGACCTTGAGATCATCCCAGGGACCTCTCCCAGTGTCCCAGGCTGCTCCAAGCCCCAATGTCCAAGCTGGCCTTGGGCACTGCCAGGGATCCAGGGGCAGCCACAGCTGCTCTGGGAATTCTATGCCAGGGCCTGCCCATCCTGCTAGGGGGGAAATTTTTCCTAATATCTGATCTAAACCTGTCATTTTTCACTCTGAAGCCATTCCCTGTGTCCTGTCCCTCCATCCCTTGGCAATTGTCTCTCTCCAGGTTTCCTGCAGCTCCTTCAGGCCCTGCAAGGCCACCCTGAGCTCAGCCCAAAGCTTCTCCTGTCCAGGCTGAACAATCCCAGCTCTGCCAGCCTTTCCTCCCAGCACAGCTGCTCCATCCCTCTGCTCATCCTGCTGCCTCCTCTGGGCTGGCTCAGGTTCTTGTTATCAGTTCAGGACAGTGAACAATGCATTGATCCCCTCCTCTTGCAGTGACACACACAAACACCCCCATGGACACACAAACAGCCTGTCCACATTCCTGAGGGGATTTATTAAGTTAAAGCCTTCACAGCTGACCAAGTTTTGAGGAATGCTCCCTGAAATGCTGGCCTTGAATTCCATGTCCAATCCTGGGAGCAGCCCCTGATAATCTGGGCTTTTATCCCTGTGCTGCCACCTGAGAGAATCACAGGAGCTTACATCAATATTCCTGGGGAGACCAGAGCAAACCCTTTGCTCTGTGATTAATAATGTGTTAAGCCACAGCTCCAAATTATTTCCACTTTTCAATGGTTATGGGAACATTCACAAGACTGATGGCTGGGCCTTACCCTGCCAAGAGGCTGAAAGAGCTGTCATTTATTGCAGGGATTTCTTGTAGCCAAATTGTGTAACACTACCCTGCTAAACTGCAGAAAAAGAATTATGAGCTTTGCCACAGCATCTGCCCAAATTAGAAATCGAGGGAAGCTTTCAGCACTACAAATGTTTTTGTGAGTGGGGAGAGGGAGGCAGTGAGGAAATGCCATTAAGGCTTCACCAAAAATACAAAACCCCAAACATTTCTGTGCTGTGGTGGTACAGCAGGGATTCACTCATTGGGTTGGCAGATTTAATCCTGTCACACCACGGTGTTTTGTGGTGATTTTTTGTTCAGCTTCACCATGTGCTTATAGTTGTGGAATCCCAGAATGGTTTGGCTTGGAAGGGACCTTAAAAATCATTTTATTCCAGCCTCTTCCATGGGCAGGGACAGATTCCACTATCCCAAGTTGTTCAAAGCTCCATCCAACCTGGCCTTGGGCATTTCCAGGGATCCAGGGGCAGCCACAGCTGCTCTGGGAATTCTATTCCAGGGCCTGCCCACCCTCAGAGGGAAGGATTTCTCCCTGATATCCCATCCAACTCCACATTCTCTCAGTTTGAAGCCATTCCCCTTATCCTGTCTAAAGACTTGGGAAGTTTTCAAAGAGACCACACCAAATTTTATTTCTCTTTCCCACCCTGGAGGTTAAACACACCTGAGGAGCCCAGCAGGAGCCAGGGGATGCTGCTCCATGAGCAGATATCTTGGGATTTATCAAGGATGCCACGGAGCAGTAAAACTGTGGAGATCTGAGTCAGGTCTGCAGCGTGGAGCAACAAAATCCCCATGGAAGGTGCTGCTGGTTTGAGCTGCTGCTGACTGGAGCCAAAATCAGGAAATTTTAAAATTTCTCATTAAACACTGATGTAAAATGTTAGAGACAGATGATTTTAGCCAGAAATTCCCAGGTTTTGTTTTTTCCCTGTTTGCTGTGACCCTGGGAGCCTTGATTTTGGTGAGGCAGGACACTTGGGAGTGAGGGATGTCCAGGTTTAGCCAAATGCTCCTCAGACAATGTCTGGATCAAGGAAGGGCTCCAAGCCAGCAATGCTCTGGGAAGAGCAATAAAAGCTGCAGCAGGGAGGCTGTGGCATCGTGCTTGTCATGCAGGAGAATATGGGCTGCAGCTGGTGTCATGACTCCTCAAATCCATGTGGGAAGCAGAAGGAAATCAGGGAAAGCACCATCCTGCAGCTCAGAGAGAGTTCAGCAAGGTACATCCTTCAAATAATCCATTCCTGCCTCAGCCACAGGACATCCTGCTGATCCCTCACCGCCTCCCTGCCCAGACATTCCAAAAGCAACTTTTGCAATAATCCCTCGACAATATTTTCCAGGCATTGCTGCACTTTTTTTTCTTTCTTTTTTTTTCCCTTCTTTTTTTTTTTTTTTTCTCCTTAGACACAGACTCACTTCCAAGGCATCTCTGCTGGGAGAAGAGTGCCACCTCATGACTGATGCTGAGGATGGAAGCAGCCCCAGCAGGGAAGCTGGGATTGTGCAGGACAGGGACAATCCTGGGCTCCCAGCAGCTTTTCCTCCAGCACCACGACACCCTGAGACCCTCACTCCCCTCCAAAACTCCAAAATTTTTGTGCTGAACAAAAAACCCAGGGCACGAATTGATTCATCACTCAGGAGAGTTGACATTATGGAGGCTTTTACACCAAGTTTTTCCTGCTTTGAAAACCCCCTCATTTAATTTCAGACTCTTTTTCCATCACCTTAAGCACCTCTCCTCTGGGAATTCTGCAATTTGGATGTGAGCACCCTGACCTCGCTTCCTTTTCCCCACACACTCTTCTCAAGTTCTTTATTTATTTCTTTTTTTTTTAATAAAACCAACAATTTTTTCTCAAATTTTTCATCTAATTATTGTTAAACTAAGGAGAATTAAATGACTCTTTGTTGCTCCCACAAGTGAGGTGCAGGTGTCAAAAAAACTTAGAATTTCTCTGCTCCGTCACCAACTTGGACTTTTTGAGGAAAATCTGACATACTTTGCCATAGATTGATTTGTCTGTGCTCCTCCAGAAACAATTCATTTAAATATTATCAGTTTAACTATGAGGAAATAGGAAAAAATAGCTTTTTGCTGGCATTTTGCTGTTTTTTGGTCCCCTCTCCTCCTACTTAAAATGAATTCAGGCATTGAGGAAAGTGCCAGACAGAAAAGCCCAGAGCTTGAAGTGGTTTTTTTCCCATTTTTTTCCCAGAATAGAAATATCAAGAGAGAAGAACTCAAGCTTTCCTAAAATCCCAACCCTATTCCTGCTCTTCTCCTTTATTGGACCCATTGCTAAATGTGGGCAGTAATTAAAGATCCCAATCAGCTTCTTCCACATCACCTCCAATAAAACCAAAGTCAACTAAAACCAAGTGAATTTTAATTTTTCCAAAATGGTCATTGATCTGCCAGCAGGTGCATTAATAGCCCCTACTCTTGGACAGGATAAATAAGCAGATAAAGCAGATAAATATGGACACAAAATCTGACATAACTCAAATATTAAATGGTGTTTCAGAAGTGGAAGTTTTTTCATCTCATTCCCTCAGGCAGTCACTTTCTGCTCCCTCCTGCATCTCAAAAATATGCTGCTCAAGTTGTCAGATATAGCCAAAATATTATTAACCTGAAAGCATCAACTTAATAAGTCTCATCCCATGAAAAGAAAAAAAAAAAAAAAACCAACACAGAATAAAAATCAAAACCCACTTGCTTCTCAGTGGGAGGATTTTACAGCAAGCACAGATGATTTTCTGTGCAGAACTGAAAGAAGGCCTGCAAAAGTTCATCAAAAATCAGAGCTGCAGGGAGCCTGGCATTGGCTGAGCCTTTTGTGATGATCAAGATATCAATAAGCCCTCATTTAAATTTTAATTAAAGACCATTGTTGTGTCAGATGAACTCGGAGCTTAACGTGTTTAATGGTTTCCCTAAAAGAGATTTTTATAAAGGGCTTGATCAATCACATTAAATAATGACATGAACAAATGTTTGGTTGCTTAAATTCTCTCCCACTAAGAAAATTAAAGGGGATAAGATCTACTACCCAAGCCCATCACTTAAAATAGTAACAAAACCAGCCCAGATATTCCTCCTCCTCCTCCTCCTCCCAGAGCTTGGGATTTAGAGCCTTCCTCTGCAAACCACGGAGCTCCTCTCCCCCAGTCCTCTTGCTACTCCTTCAGGTGAAACAGAAGTCAAAAATATCATCTCTGAACACGGGATATCTTTAGAAGAGCCCATTTCTTCAAGTTTTCTCTTCTAAAATCAAGTTCCACCCACCCACGTGTGGCTTGTCCCAGCCCACCTAAAGGGATGCAGCGTTACAAAACCACTGGGGCGACCCCACTCAACTGGGGCTGCTGCTTCCCAAAAATTCCAGTGATTCTGGAGCCTTTGCTTGTGCTGCTTTTCCAAACATCACTTCTCACCAGCATCTGCCTGGCAGGAACAAGTGTTTTACCCTGAGCTCTCTTTCATCTCCCCCTCTGCTCTCACAGCAACCAAGCTTCAGCCACAAACCTCGACACAACCCCCAGAATATTTGGTGGGTGATTCACAGATTTTGCTGTCAAAAAGCTCCTGATCTTGCCTTATATCCTGGATTTTGCAGCATGCCAAGCTGTGTGTTCACACTGTTTTGTCTTTAATCCTGGTGTGGCAAACATTTCCACAGGAAAATGTGACTTTTTTATAAAAAGCTCTAAGATGGGAAAGTTCAGCACGGAGTAAACCTTGGATGTTCAGCATTTTAAGGGAGAGGAACAAAAGCCATCCCAACATGCAGACTGGAATTAGGTGTGGTATTAGGTGGTGGAATAGATCTCACTTCTCTTTTCATGCAATGTTTATCCTACAAGTGGGCAGCAGGCACAGTGTGTCACAGAAAATGCTCCTTTTGCAGCAAACACCATTCCAAGGAAAGGGGGTTTGCTCCCAGACATCCCCTGGCATTAATTCCCATTAGGAGGAGTTCAGAAGTGCCCAAACCTTCCTTGTGTTGGTGTCAGCCCCATTGCACTGGGGGCTCAGTGCCTGTTCCCCAGGAGAGGTGCAGATGTTGAGGGTTATGATTATTTTCCCAAAAAAGATTGATTCTCCATGAACATTGCTTGAAGGAGGCCATCTTGGAAGAGCTCCTGCACAAAAAAATGTTCAAACCTTTTTTCAAGGCCAAATGCATTTCACAGAATCTCAGAATGGTTTGAGTTGGAGGGACCTTGAAGATCATCCCATCCCACCCCTGCCATGGCAGGGACACCTCCCAGTGTCCCAGGCTGCTCCAAGCCCCAATGTCCAAGCTGGCCTTGGGCACTGCCAGGGATCCAGGGGCAGCCACAGCTGCTCTGGGAATTCCAGCCCAGGGCCTGCCCACCCTCACAGGGAGGAAATTTTTCCTAAGATCTGATCTAAACCTGTCATTTTTCAGTCTGAAGCCATTCCCTGTGTCCTGTCCCTCCATCCCTTGGCAATTGTCTCTCTCCAGGTTTCCTGCAGCTCCTTCAGGCCCTGCAAGGCCACCCTGAGCTCAGCCCAAAGCTTCTCCTGTCCAGGCTGAACAATCCCAGCTCTGCCAGCCTTTCCTCCCAGCACAGCTGCTCCATCCCTCTGCTCATCCTGCTGCCTCCTCTGGGCTCTCTCCAGCAGCTCCACGTCCTCCCTGGGCTGGGATCCAGGCCTGGGGCAGCTCTGCAGGTGGGAAATCACCTGAGGGGCCACAGGGACACAATTCCCCCTTTCCTGCTTCCCACCTGCTTTGGATGCAGCCCAGGACACATTTGCCTTTCTGGGATGCAAATGCACATTCATGGGTCAGGCATTTTCTATTCTTCACTTCCTACTTGTATTTTATATGTGCCCAGTTCCTATCTCCTGCCTCCCCAGCAAGGAGTGGAGAGAGAGGAACCTGCTTCTGATCCACACAGGATCATCTCAGCTCCATCCAGATCCACCCAGGATCCTCTGAGTTCCATCCAGATCCACCCAGGATCATCCCAGCTCCATCCAGATCCACCCAGGATCCTCTCAGCTCCATCCAGATCCACCCAGGACAGTTCCAGCTCCATCCAGATCCACCCAGGATAGTTCCAGCTCCATGCAGATCCACCCAGAATCCTCTGAGTTCCATCCAGATCCACCCAGGATCCTCTCAGCCCCTCACTCTGGTGACTCAGCTCCCACTGCTCAGTGAAGATCCCCCCTGGACCCTTCTCCAGGGAGGCAGCAGCTGGAATCAGAGCCTTGCTGCCAGTTCCAAGGAACTGTGGAACATGAACCATGACAGGGGAGAACATCCCATCTGCACTTGGATTGGTAGCAGTGTGCTTTAAAAAGGTCAGGACAGCTCTTGTCCTTACCCAGCACTTTGGAAAACAGAGTTTCAGCTTCTTTTAACCAAAATTCCCATAAATCCCCCTGTGGTGGGCACCCAGCAGGAAAAATAAAGCTCTGGTGTGGTGCTGATCCCATGTCTGGGGAAGCTCTGGATCTGTAAATGTGTCCCAAGAGCCAAACACAGAGCAGGGCACAAAATCCTGGCATTTCATGTTCCAGCTCCTCTGAACACAGCTCCCTGTCTCCAAGGACTCCAAGTGCCAGTTCTGGAACCAGATTCTCTCTCCCTGGTCAGACATTATTGGATTTAATACATTTCCCAGATTTAGGTGACAGAAAAATGTCATCATCACCCATTGGAAGAAGATCAGCTGGAAAACAACATCAAAATTCAGACACGTCAGGATTTGCTGGGCACAGCCTGAATATGAGGCTAAGTGGAGGTTAAATATTGCTTGGATTGTAAATTTATGGAAAAATTGCAATTTTTTTTGGTAAAATTACCATCTCTTTACAAGCAGTTTATGGAGAATATGTCAGTACAGTTTGCTGAAAGCACATTTGAGGCTGTATCAGACAAACTCTCCTGCCTCAGCAGGTACCACTTGTCAGAAAGCAAGAAATTAGACACAAATTACCCAGTATTTAATTCCTGATAGGAGAAACAGTTACCAAGTAAATCAAACATTTCTAATTCAGCATCTTCCCACTGGAAAAATATCATTTCACTGGCATTGAAATCTCCTGCTGGGGGCAAAAATGCATTTTAACAGTTTGTAAAAGACTAAAGCATGTCCATTTTTCTTCTTACTTAGGTGTTGCATTACACAATACATCACATTTGAAGAAGTCAGAATGAAACCAGAATGCTTTGACTGTTTCAAGTTAGATTTTGTTTAGAATTTAACTTAATAACAACTCCCTTTTTTTTTTTCCATGCTTGTTATTTTTTTTTTTTAGCAAGAAACAGAATTTGGAGCATCAGAAAGTTCAATTGACTTGAAATGATGGCTTCAATTTCCTTTGCATACTCATCTCTGTGCAAAAGGGAGCTGATAATCTGCCTGTTCTCCTGCAGAGCTGTGATTTTCTTTCAGGGTGGGGTGGTCAGAGCAGCTGCTCCAGCCCACTCATTCCATGGCAATTTGGATTTTCTGGTCCCTGCTCCCTCCTCAGCTACCACAGAGACCCCTGAGCAGCATCCACAGATGGTGTCAGCAAATAAAATCTCAAATATAGTGGTCTGCTCCTCAGGCTGATTAAGAAAGGTGGAAATAGAAATATCAAATTACACTAATTGTTTCCAGGGGAAAAAAACCCACACACACCAGTTTTAACATTATGAAAGGGAAAAGAAAACAAACAAATCCTAGCAAAAGTTAACTCCTTATATTCTTATAGGAATAAAAAAATCTGTCCTCACTCCCTTCCTCTCCCACTCAACTCACCCCAACAACACAAGGGTTGGTTTCACACTTTGCTGAAGCAAAGATATTTAAAATATTTCAAAGGCTCCCAGGCACCTGTGCAGCTTTGACTTCTTTCAGGAGGTTTTGATATTTCTCAGGGTGAGAGAAGCATCCAAAATTCCAGGTGTGTTCTGAACCAAGTTATCAAAGGGAATTCCCCTTTGCTACCTCTGAATGAGAGATTTTATATATATTTTTTTTTTTGAGGTGTTTACTCAAATAAACTGAAATTACCACAGCTTTATTGTCAGTTATACTTAAATTATAAGATTTTATGCTTCCAGTTTTAAAATACTGCAGTGAATTCAGGGCCCAACATGACTTTTTTGCTCCCATCTTTTTAGCTTGATCAAAGAGGACTAATTAACTCCCATGGAATGTTTCTGACACTCTGGAAATTTTATTCCAAATCTCTGCCCTTTTTTTTTTTCCTT
>WEIU01005658.1:178251-192826 GCA_013389925.1 Aegithalos caudatus | reverse complement strand
TTTGTACAGAAAAATTTACGTTTAAATAAAAGAGAAAAAAAAATAAAAATAAACCTCAGGAGAAACTTGGGCAGGTGGAAAATTTGCACTGTGATATAGCTTTGGCATTAAATTCACACCTCTTTTCTTTTTTTTTTTTTTTTTTAATTCTTTTGGGGTTTTTTTTTGATGGTACAACTGCCCCTTGCTAATTTTCAGAGAGGGTGGCTGATCTGGGGGGGCCTCCAGGTGAGGAGGGCACAGCAGGGCCTGGGGAAGGGAAGATCAGCCTGGATGGGAAAAGGGTTTTTTATTTTGGTTTCAGCACTGACCATTTCCCCCTGAAAGGCTTTCCCAGGCTGCAAGGAATGGTGCAGGAGGAGGATTTTGCTCCCTCCACCCAGGGTGGATAATTCTGGATGCTCGGTGAAGGTTGGAGACACTTCTGGCAGACACCACTCAGCCACCACAGCCCTTTCCAAGCTCATCCCCCTGCCCCAGCTGCCCCGTGCTCCAACCCATCCATCACCATCCCCAGGGCTCCCCACGAGGGGATGATGAGGGTTTTTAGGGAAAAGTGGCTCCACAGCCCCTCTGGAAGCGTCCACCCCGCCAAAGGTGCATGAGCCGAAAGCAAAGCTTTCCCTCCGAGGATAAATCTGCTTTTCGCTCTCAGAATCCACTGGGCCACTCTAGAAATAATTGCTGCAGGTTGAGGAAAATCCTGTTGGTTGCAACAGCAGCTCAGGGCCCTGATGAAACCTTTCTTTTGTGTCCTTCAGCACGGAAAAAAGAGAATTTCCGGGCATGCGCATGTGTACGCTTTATTTTTGTGAATAGGGCACTTACAGCTTAAGGTGTGTGTGTTTTGTCTCTTTCTCTCTCTCTCCCCACCCCTGTATTTTCCTGTCTTTGGTATCCATGTAGTACGGACTGTAAAGTTTATGAAATCTCTTTCTTTTTTTTTTTTTTTTTTTTTTTTTTTTTTTTGTAACATAAGCTTTAAAAGAAAAAAAAATATAGAAGCCTCCAAAGCTTTCAACGGGGAAGCTTCAAGTAAACTTTGTACTAGAATGTCCCTATCAAACACCTCTATTTTTCTACAATGATTGATTAAGCAGTTTAACAATGTATTTTGTGTCAATGATTTCAACTGAATTGGTACGAAGACAATTAAGAATTGAATGCTGTTAATTAACAATGGATTTTCAAGCCGTATATCCTGAGTGGTGTTTTCATTGAGAGTAAATCATTTAACCCAGGAACTTCAGCTCTTGATCCTGAACAATACTGAAAGAAAGCTCGATTCCCTATGGGAATATTTGTGGCAAATGACATTTAAGGGATGTGAATAACATAACATCTTAATGTAATTGACTACAGAATTAATCCAGACCCATTACACCTCTATTTCATCCACTAATATGCTTTGATGGCTTTTTTCTTGGAATGTCTTGTGATTTCTAGGAGGAAAAGGATTTCCAGAGGTAAATGTGAGCTCTCAGTAATCTCCTGGAGCTCTCAATTCCTCCTTCACTGACCAGAAACGCTGCTGAGAGAGAATGTGACCCTCAGCAGATACTCCAAGCTCAGGTTTATCATTTCCCCACAAACACCACCTTATCAGGATTAAAATAAACCACCAAAATTATTTTAAAGTATCATCCAAAAGATGCAGATGTCCTGGTAGGTGTCCATAGCTGTTCTGGTCTGCATCTTTGCCTTACAACACCAAAGCCATGGGAGACATCCCAGCAAATTCAGCAGCTGCCAAACCCTGGAGGGACAAGGTGCTGGAAAATCCAAGAACATGAACAGATGGTTTGAAATTCACTTTAAGTGTTTGGTTTCAAGTCTGGGATGCTCATGTTCCTCTGTTGGAGTTAAAGAGGTTGCTCAAGCCTTCCAAACCCAGGGAAGAATGAAATTCCTGAAATCCCTGCTCCGTTTCCAGCCACAGGGCACCACTTTGGGCTGTTTGGGAGGGGGAAGGCCTGGAATCAGGGCTCTCCTCAGCCCAGGGATGTCCAAAGCCACATCTCCCAAAAAACAAACCCTGCCACAAGAGCACCCACAGCTCCAGCCCCTCTGCCAAGGGCTGGCTTGCTCTGGAATTCTCCCAAGAGCCCAACTTCTACCTTTGAATGTGGAAGGATCCCTGCCCCTGGCAGAGGGGGTGGAACTGGATGATCTTTAAGGTGCCTTCAAACCCAAACCATTCTAGGATGATACAATTCTATAATTCTGGGATTCCATGGAAAATCCCTCACTCCCTGGGCCCAGCCTATATCCATCAAGGTATTTCCCAGCTAACTGGCAGCCCTCAGGCTGAGGCAGGAATAATGCCCAGGTTTTTCACCTCCTCAGCTGGAGTTTGATCTGTCCAGCAGAGCACAGCCCTGGGAGGATGCACTGTATTATTCCCAGAAAAACAGGGATATCTGCCCCTCCTGTTTTATTGTAGATTTGAACTTGAAATGGTGAATTTATACCACTTCCTCCAGTTCTTTGATGTGGGTGTGCATGAGGGGCTCCACATAATTTGTGTCCCGTGCTCTGGGCACCTTGGAAATTCCCTAGCAGCAACCACCAGAGCTTCTGGCTGTCAAACATAAATTTTTTACATTTGTGGTACTTCCCTGCCCTCCAAAATATCTTTCTTTTCAGAATATCAGCCTCACTAACACCAGGTTACCTCACTCAGGTACTTTACAGACCACAAATCAAACCTAAAACACGAGGAGTTGGCTTCTCTTCCATTCTTGTTCCCTCAGCTCCCAAAGATCTCTTTGGAAAAAAGCACGTGGAGAGCTGGTACAAAAGTGGGCTTTGAGCTGTGAATAATTCTTAAAGACAAGACCTGTTATTTGTTTGATGATTTAGTCATTTCCTGAGTGGATTTTAAACTTGTAGGGTTTGGCATTTTGGTGGGGAGAGGTCAGACATTCAGGGTTCATTTTGTGGGTTTAGCTCAAGCTTCTTTCTCCTGATTTAATCTCACAGTTTGATCAGATCCTCTGGATTTCCACAAATTATAATCAAGTGGTAACTCCAGTGCAAAGGTGCAGTTATTCTGCCTCTCCCACTGCCCCATTTGTTGTCTTTTGATGCTCTAAGAGTGGGGAGCCCACAGACATCACATCCAAAAACAGAGTTCCAGAGGGACTCGGATCTTCCTATTCCACCTCAGTGTGAAATCTGGTTTCTATTCCATGGAAATTCACAACTACAAACCACAGCTCATCCCTCCTTCTCCCCAGCTCACGTGTCATCCACACAGAGGAAAAACTTCACAGTTTCTGATAACATCAGCTGCTTTTAGGGTGCTTTTTCTTCCCAGAGGGCAGGAATGCAGGAATGGGGAGAGATCTCCCTACTGTTTTTCCTTTTTTCTTTTTTTTTTTAATCAAAGGCAGCAGCTCTGAAGTCAGAGCTGAAGCTGTTTTCCCTCAAATTATTATAGGCAATCATTTGCACTGAATTTCCTGGAGAATTTAAACTCTGAGAGCTGGTGGAGAACTGTTATCCCACCAAATTTCCCTCCACATTTTGGATTGGAGTCCTCCAGGAAGTCACAGCTGAAGCTGTTTTCTCTCAAATGATTATAGGCAATCATTTGCACTGAATTTCCTGGAGAATTTAAACTCTGAAAGCTGCTGGAGAACAGTTATCCCACTAAATTTCCCTCCACATTTTGGGTTGGAGTCCTCTGGACCGTCCCAAATTCCTCACTGGAGCATCACATCCCTACAACAGCTCCTTAATCTTCCCAAATCTTCCCAAAATGTAACTGATTGAATTTAAAATGGCATTTTTTACAAAGAAGATTATGATTACCACAATGAGAAGTCTCTAATCTGAGACTGCCAGTGAGATTTGAGCTGGGGAACCCAAAGTGTCTGACTTTGGAATCATTCCAAGGAATCTTGCTCAGGTGGTGGTGGAAGTCACTTCCTTTTCACAACATTTTCAGTTTAGCTGGATGGGATAATGGAGCTGCCTCCTCAGTCTCTGCTCAGGCTCCTCAGGAATGCTGAACATGGACCAGCTCTTCCCAAAATCACTTGGAAATGGTTGGAAGGAATTTTAAATCCCACCCAGTGCCAGCCCTGCCATGGCAGGGACACCTCCCAGTGTCCCAGGCTGCTCCAAGCCCCAGTGTCCAACCTGGCCTTGGGCACTGCCAGGGATGGAAACACAAAAGATTCCTGGAAAGGAGGAATAAAAATGAGTGCAAAATCCACAGATTAAGCCAACAAAATTCCTGGACACAGGGCAGGGCCAGTGGAATCAGCTCAGCCATGCTGAGCCTTTTTTTTACAGCTTAACGTGTCATTTCTCTGATATGCAGAGAATTCCTATTAATAAATATATTAAAATAAGGCATGACCAAAATTATTCCTTAAAATGTTGGCCAGACAAGTCATCACCACAGAATTACTATTAATAAATATATTAAATAAAGCATGACCAAATTTATTGCACGACAAATCACCACCATGAAATCTCCATGATGAGGATAGACAAGGGAGAAAATTCGTAATTTCAACCCCATCCAGAATTTTTTCCTTTTGTGAAACGCAGGGAAGGAACTCCCAGAGAGATTCCATCATCTCCAGACTCCCTGGATTCAAAAGAAAAAGGGATATCTTCAATGCACAAAAATCATTGGGCCCCTTCTAGACTCCAAAAATGACACTGAAATTTCCCAGGAAACTGGCAGAGAAAAGTGTGGCTTTACTTCATAAGCTGAAATAACAAATTCCATTTTCTTTTTTTAGGGAGTGTTTGTTCTCTCTTTGTGTCAGCTCTGACTGATTTGCCAAAAAATCTGCACAGCCCTAAAAATACGATCTTCCAAGGGTATTTCTGGTTTTGTAAAAAAAGTCATTTCTTTTAGGTCTTTAATTATTAATTACTGAGGAATCTGTGGATTACAGCTGATAATTACAACAGGATCAATCCAGTAACAGTCTCAGAGAAAAAAAAAAAAATCCCAAAAATTAAATCCCAGCATTTCACAGATCACAACAGAATCTTCCATTCACAGGAATTTTATTTTTTTTCCCTCTCAAATTTCCAAAATAAATTAATGAAGCATTTTGCTATGGGAACAAATGTTTTGTTCATCTGGAGACTTGCTTGAAATAAGTTGGAAAAATAACATTTTTGCTCAACTTTGCAGATAATGAAGGAATTCAGGCATCAAAATAAATCAGTTTTCTTACTGCAAAATGGAATAGGCATTAATTTTTGTAATTTTAATAAAATACACTGCTGGAGTTATTTGGAAATGAAGAACTCTTACAATGAGTCAGTCACTGCCAGACTTGGATCACAGATAAAATTAAACTACTCCCAATTTGACATTCCATACATTTTCATCCCAAAAAAATGGATTTTTGGAAGGGTTTGGACCAAAATGTCAAGGACCCACCTGGGATTTAGGAAGTGGAGGCTCAACTTCCTGCTGGAACTGACTCAGAGAGAGTTTTTTAATCTTAGATTATCTTAAATATGGAATTGCAGATGCTCAAACCACGTCTCCTTCCTTGCCTGGCAGGTTCTACCCAGCAGGGTAGAAATTGTCAAAGTGGAGGAGGAAAAAAGAAGGAAAAATGGGGTAAGGGGAAAGAGGAAAGAAGAAAAAGGAAAGGTAAAAAGAGGAGGGAAATTTAAAAAGGGAGAAAATTAAGTAGGGAAAAATGTGGAGGGTGGGAAAGAGGAAAAAAAGGAGAAAATGGGAAAAAAAAGAAAAATGGAAAAAAAGAAAAATTGCAAACAAAGGAAAGGCAAAAAGTGGAAAAAGGGGGGAAGGAAAAAGGGAAATAAGGGAGGGGGAAGTAGGAAAAAGAGAAAAAAGAAGAGGGAATAAAGCATAAAGGGGAGGAAGGGGAAAAGGGAAAAAGGAAAAAATGCCCAAAAAAAAGGGAAAGGAAAGAGGTAAAGACAGCACAAAAGAAAAACTTCCCAGAAGAGTAAGAAATAATAATGTATAATCAAATATCAGATTCATTTTTTTCTGCATTTCAGCCAGAAGTTGAATATTAACAGGTGTAGATTAGAAACGTAAGAAATTTTATCTGCCTTAAAATACTCACAGAGAAATTGAGGGATGAAGCAATGGAACAATATTTGCTCAAATTTTCTTAGTAAATAAACAGGAATCAGCAAAAGCCTTCCAGGGAAGGTGAGGTCACCTCCTGGCTGTGTCCCTGCCAGGTAAGAGCAGATATGAGGCAGAAAGAATTCCAACAGTGGGTAAAGATCAGAGTATTCCATATAAAAAGCACATAACATAATGTATTTAGAGAACCAACAAAGGAAAAAAAATACATGAAAATGTGTTCTAGGAAAATAATTTACTTTCAAATGAGATGATCTCAGTCTCTGGGACATCTTGAAAGCTGCTTTTCCACAGTTTCAAGCAGCTTTTTTCTCACATTATATCAATGTTTATTTCTCTTTATACCTTCTCTAAATGTTGCACCACCAGATTATCATGTAACACTATAATCAGCTTTCAAAATGCAAAATATTCCTTTTAAATGTGCTTTGTAATTGGGAAAATTTTAATTTACCAGAACTCATTTTCTCACTGAGAACGCTGCCTTTTATTCTATCCCTTGTCCCTTGTCTCTCTGGTCCTTGTCCTGCACTAAATCCTGCCCATCCAAGGCCAATCCCTGCTCCTCATTGCTCAAATTCTTTGGGATTTACCTCTGAAAAGCCCACAGGAATGAACTCTAAACCTTATTTGATCATTATTTGGAGTGGAATAAACTGAATTGGAGCTGTTGAAATTTTGAGTGAAGTGTCACAAACTGATTCTGTGCAATCAAACAAATCCACTTCAAATTATTCCAGCAGCAAATTTAGATAAATTTCCTAAGCAGATAAATCTCAGCTACAAAGAGAGACAGAGATAACAGAACAATATGAAGAGAAAAGGCAGAAATGCACAATTTTTGTTACATTAGCTAAGGCTTCAATATCAGTGAATACAATTATTAAGGTTTTTTAAGAGTCACCAAAAAAGTAGAGGTTTCAAGGAGGAAAATTAAAATCTATACATAAACCCATAATGTTTATTATTCATGGAGAATTATTCTCCAATGCAGAAGAGAAATGGGAGGAAGGAGACTTTTGATGATTTACACTTTTAATTTATAACGTAGAAGTTCGCATTTAAATATAAATTCCATTGAAATTGTTGGGCCTTAAGTCTGAGTGGAGCTGGAGGAACAGACAAGGAAGGAGGGAGAGGGATTTGAGTTCTCCCCATGTCAAAGGATGGGATGGGACAGAAATGGGAGAGGTGGGGAGGACAGGAGGGATCCAGGAGGGCAAAGCAGCTCCAAAGACATCTCCAGGGGGTGCCACTGCAGAAATCCAGAGGAAGGGAGAATCCAGGAGGTTCCAAAGGCTCCAACAGGAAGATGGGGGTGCACACAGGACCATTCCAGGATTTTCCTGCAGGGAAAGCTCCCCCATCCCTTCTGCTGCAGGGAGAGCAGGGGACAAAGGGCAGCACAGGGAGGTGGCACTGCTGAGGGAGGAACAGCAGGAGGGAGATGTGGAGAGAGCTCCTGCTGGGATAAAAATGTCACCAAACCCACACACAAAGGAGAAGAGAGAACAGAGACTGAACCAAAATGGGGCTGAGGGATCAGCCAGGAGCCCTTCCAGGGGCAGGGATGGGAGGGAACCAAAGTGTCTTGGTTTGGAAAGACAGGTGTCTGCCAGGGAAAAGCTGGAGCCTCCTTTGGAATGGAGAATGCAAAACCCCTCCCTCTGAATTATTATAATTTTGAAATTAAGGGGCTCTCAGGCAAAGAGATGGGAATAGGAAGAACAGTTCTTTACTAGGAATATTAAAAATGCAACCAAACAAAAATAAACCCCAGACAGGGTCAGAGCCCAGCCCGAGGCTGTTGGTGCTGGCACAGCCCAGCCCAGCCCTCCTGCAGTGCCAGGGGTGGTTCTGTTGGAGCAATGATCCTGGAGCAGGGGGAAGTTTTCCTCTGAAGGTGCAGTGGTGCTGGGATGGCTCTGGGCTCCTCTGGGAATGCAGGGCACACAGGCTGTGCTGCTGCTCTGGATCCCAGCTTGGATCCAGCTGGGAATGCTGGGCTCCTCCCCTGGCTGCAGCATCTCCCCCTGGGATGCTGGAATTGTCTCAGGCCTGCAGTGAGCCTGGCTGGGCCCTGAACAGCAGAGATCCCTGCAGGGGGGGTCCTGGAAGGGATAAAGAACAGCAGAGATCCCTGCAGGGAGGGGGGTCCTGGAAGGGATAAACAACCCTGCCACACCTGGGTTAACCAGGTTAGAATAGAATTTAACCAATAAAATACATACTTTTGGTTACGTCTTGCATTGCAACCCAAGGCACAAAGGAAAAAAAAAACCAAAAAAAAAAAAACAAACAAAAGTAAAAGTCCTTTTCCTTTTCCATGGGCTGTTTCTTCTGTTCTCCAAAATTCTGGCTGCTTTTCAGTTTTTTCCATACCTTGAAAACTGTGGATTATTTGAAAGTTTGTTTGACATAAGAATTGCCAGGCCAGAGGGGTTGAACTTTATCTGAACTACAGGAGAGTGTTGGAGGAGGCAAAGATGGGTTGGAGAGAAACCTGGAGCTGGCAGCCTGATAATCAATAATTGCCAGAGCTGGGGGCTTGAATAATATTTAAAAATTAATAACTGGAGGGAGCTGGAGCTGGATGAACTTTAAGGTCTTTTCCAACCCAAACCATTCTGTGATTCCAGAGGAGTGGAGGTCAAAGCCCTGCACAGCACCACACCCCCTCTACACTGAATATTCAGATTGAATGATTGGATTCCAACTATTCTTGATATAAAAAAAATTAAAAATGAGTAAGAATTTCAGCTAATTCTGTGTACCAAAAATGCTTCAATCCTGGGATTATGAATCATTAAAACACAAACCAAACCCCACATCTGAGGTCTAATATATTTAAAATATAAATAAATGAAAATCAGGCTCTGATTTTTTTTTTTTTAAAAGGAGAAACAGCATTTTCTATTTTTCAGTCCCCTGCTGGTATTGAAGAACTGAGTGCACTCAGATATAGTTTTATATGATGTCAACAGATTATTAATCTTAATCCCTTCACACCGACTTTTACATCACACAAGTTAACTCCTGGAAAAGGGACAAAGATGGCAAAAAAGAGCCACTAATTTTTCATGGAAAATTATCACAAAACTCAGGGGAAAATTGCCTTTATACAAAGAGATCATGAACCCACAGCCTCCAAAAACCAGGAACAAATTATTTGCATTAACACAGCGAGATTGCTGTTAAATGTTTTGCTAAAATGTGCTGGAAGAAGAACAAGAAAACAACATTTTTAAATCAGATTTTGAATTCTGTTTATTTGGCTGGGGTTTTTTTTTTTCGTTTTTGGGGGAGTTGTTTGTTTGGGTGTTTTTTTTCTTTTTGGTTGGTTGGTTGTTTTGGGGGGTTTGAGGGGATTTTGGGGGAGTTGTTTGTTTGGGTGTTTTTTTTCTTTTTGGTTGTGGGGTTTTTTTTGTTTGTTTGTTTTTTTGGGGTTTTTTTGGGTTTTTTTTTGTTGTTGTTTTTGTTTGTTTGTTTGTTTGTGGTTTTTTGGGGGGGTTTTTTTGTGGTTTTTTTGTCTGTTTTTTCCCCTCTGGGAATTGAAGTTATTGTGACACCAAATCAGGAAATGTGATGTTCAGGCTCAGGAGCAGAGTCGTGCATTGAGGTCAGGGGGGTGCAGGGATTCCTTTCCCAAATTAGAGCCTGGGAGTGGCACCAGAGCTGTGGGATGGGCTCCAAGCCCTCTGCTTTGGTGAATGCCACATCCTTGGATTTGGATTGCACAGAGCTGGGTGGGCTGCAGGGCTGCCACTTTGCTCCTCTCTGAGCAATTCCAGCCTCATTCCAGGGCCAGGCTGCTCCCTGTGCCCATGGGATCAGCCCCTAAGAGCCACCAGCAGAGCTGGATGAAATCATTCTGGGTAAATTTGGGTTATTTGGAGCAACAGCGAGAAAATAAAGAAAATTTTGCTGGTTTGGAGAAGATTTTATGTGAAATAATTCATTTCTTGGGGGATTTTTTATGTTTGGTCTTGTTCTGGTCCATGAAAATGGATGTTTTCCTCTAAATATCTTAAGGTTTGGAGTACTTGGAAGTGTCTATGCTACCACTGGTTCACAACTTGCAATTTTTACGTGGAATCACCAAGGTGGGCAGAGCCCCTGAGGATCCCCCAGTGCCAGCCCAGCCCCAGCAGCATCACCCAAACCCTGTCCCCAAGGCCACCTCCAGACTCCTCCTGAACACTCCCACACACAGGGACTCCAAACCTCCATGACATCCTGGATTTTCATATTAATACTTAAAAGGAGAGGAAAGTGGGGTATTTTTTTTGGTAGATATTTCTCCTATAAAGTTCAAATCAGTCAGAGAGGCTGAAATCATGCAAAGAGATTTAACTCTGACTGGGAAGAAAAGAGGGAACTCTCAGCCAGACTCTTCCTTCAGCTGCACTTCATGGAAAAATCCCTGTTACCACCCAGGCCAGCCAGGCATTCCCTTTTCCACTCCTTTATTTTTCCCCCATATTTTTGTCCTGTCTCAAAGATTAGGAAAACCCCTGTCCTTGCCTATCAAAAATCATAATTGCATGGGAAGGGTGGACTGATTTCCTTTCTCTTTTGTGGCTCCCTTCAATTCTTCACTTTCTTTGAGCTTTATCCCCTCCACTCTCTTCCCATCACGTTCCACTCTTGACTGATGTGCCCAAGTGCTCCTGCTCTCCAGCCTGGATCAAATCCAGTCACCTGATACAGCAGCTCAGCTGTTTCTCCAAGCTTTTCCCTCTGCTGTGGGCTTGGTCAGCTCCAGAAAGCTTCAAGGGACTCTCCAGCTCTAGAAAGTTGCATTTTGTATTCCATTCCTGCGGTGGCACGACTGAGAAGCATCCCCTGCAAAGATGCCTTTGCTATTTTTACAAATCCTTCCAGCAGCATTTGTGCTCTCAGGTTTCCTCCCCTCCTGGGGTGGCTGTGGGGTTTTTTTTTTTTTATGTCTCCTCATTATTAATAGGTGCTCCTCCTTCGTATCTCTTACCTCAAATCCACTCTCAGTTATTTCTGTGTTGACAGTTGCAGCCTCTGCACTTTATCTGATCCATCAATTCCCCTTCTGGAATTATGTTCTGCTGATGCATCGTGGTCTGAGTTAGGGCTTTTGCCTTCCTGCCCCCAGAAACAGCACCAATTCCACTTTTGCTGCACTGGAGCTTTTGAAATTCCCTCATGAATATCAAAATATCTTTTGTGGTTTTCCCAAGTTGTGGAATTCAGCCTTGTGGAGTTTCTCTGCCCATGGTACACCCAGACAAAGTCCAGAATTGCTGTACTCTGGGTTTTTTGTTTCTTCAGCAGAGTCTTGTGAGCTTTTCCTTTGTCTCTTTACTTGAGATAAGTCACAAACTCCTCAGTACATTCCCTGTTTCCAGAGAAGGAGCAGGGACACCCATGCAGCAGAACTATAATAATTTGTCTTATTTGCTGGGTCAGTGTGTGCCCAAAAAGAGAAATTATCCCAACAGAACCAAAAAGATGCAAGACCGAAAGGATCTTTTACGAAAAGCTCCCTTGTCACAGATTTTTGCAGCGTGGTTTGTAACTCAGAAAAAGTGAAGGAGTTTGTCTGAAGCTTCATTGTCAGGAATCAGCTCAGATCCTTGAACCTCCTCCCACACACACAAATAAAAATCAGGGGTCACCATCACTCCAGAGCAGAGGGAAGGGGCTGCACACACCTGAATTTACTCTCCCCACCATGAGGGGATGTGTCCAAAAGCATTTCCTTTCATAGAATCATGGAATGATTTGGATTGGAAAGGACTTTTAAAATCATCCAATTCCAGCCCTGCCATGGCAGGGACAGCTCCCAGTGTCCCAGGCTGCTCCAAGCCCCAATGTCCAAGCTGGCCTTGGGCACTGCCAGGGATCCAGGGGCAGCCACAGCTGCTCTGGGCACAGGGATGGATTTTTTCCCAACATCCCACCTCAACTTGTCATTGTTCACTCTGAAGCCATTCCCTGTGTCCTGTCCCTCCATCCCTTGGCAATTGTCTCTCTCCAGGTTTCCTGCAGCTCCTTCAGGCCCTGCAAGGCCACCCTGAGCTCAGCCCAAAGCTTCTCCTGTCCAGGCTGAACAATCCCAGCTCTGCCAGCCTTTCCTCCCAGCACAGCTGCTCCATCCCTCTGCTCATCCTGCTGCCTCCTCTGGGCTCTCTCCAGCAGCTCCACGTCCTCCCTGTGCTGGGATCCAGGCCTGGGGCAGCTCTGCAGGTGGGAAATCACCTGAGGGGACACAGGGACACAATTCCCCCTTTCCTGCTGCTAACACTGCTCTGGATGAAGGCACAGCTAAGAAATATTCTCTCCTTCTCCTGAATTAATACTTGAGAGGAAATCCCACGAGATGAGTTTGGGATTAACCAAACACCATCCCAGTTAACAGATGCACCATCAGTGTCCCAGGCCAAACCAGATTTGGTTAAGATTTTCCCTTCAGAGAACACCTTAAAGTGAAGTTAAACCCACTAAAAGCAAAAAGAACTGAACACTGAGGCACTTGTTTTAATTGGCTTGAACTTTTGCAGCCTCAATGCAAAGCATGAGGCCAGTTAGAATTTTGGAAGGCTTCTGCTTCTAAACATAGGCTCAGAATTTGGGAGTGATGAGGGCTGGAGGAGCAGCAGCTAAAATTAGAGCTGGACAGACCGTGTCAGATGTGTCAGGAACCCACTGCAACTTCAACATTTGTAATGTTTTTCAAGCAGGCCCTTCCACACAGCCAGAGTGGAGTTTATTTCAGATAATGGTGCAGAGTTACTGGTCAGAATTTTTCCAAATTTGAGGCAAAACAAGTTGGGAGAAATGGGCCTGCTCAGATTTTTTTGTCCTTATTATCCTTCCTAAATCCTTGGTTGGATTTTAAGATGTGCCTGCTCCAGCTCCCAGCTGGGAGAGTTTGGCCAATATTAAAAAAAAAAAAAAATAAAAAAATAAAAAATACAGGGACAAGGAGCTTTTCTTGTGTTGCAGCTGAGGCTGGACCTGGATTTGGGATGAGGGACAGGCAGCCCTTGGGAAGCCCTTCCATGGCCACAGAACAGCATCTCCTGAAGGATCTTCTCCCCAGCCACAGCAACACCCAAATTCCAAAGGCAGCAAGGATGGGTTCAGCAGCTTTTTGTGCACTTTCTGTGCCTGGAAGTAGCCAGGAAGTTTTTCCTCACCTTCAATAATTAGGATTGATGCCCTTAGGGCTGAGGGTTAATTGTGGTCATTGTGAATTACCGTTAGTGAGTTGTTACATCGCATGGGAAAGTTTGGATTTTCCCACTCACAAATTCGATTCCATTTCAACTTTTCCAGCAAAACAATCTCACCTCACAAGGATAAAGTTGTGCAGAAGGTCTGACTACACCACACCAGGTGTATTTTTAATTTTTATGGGGTTTTTTTGGTCTTTTCTCATTAAATAATCAGCCTGAGTTTTTCCAGTCTCCACTCCCTTCAATTTTTCTTCTCTGAATCCTTCCCCCTGGGGCTTTCTATGGAGCTGCAGATATCCCACGTGCCATTCCCTGGATTCCAGCCTTGGGGAGGTTCCTCAGGTTTCTCACAGCTTGCATGAACTTTGTCCCAGTTTGCCACCTCATTTATGGGATTTGCCATCACCCTCTTCCCAAATGTCTGCTGAGGATACAGAAAATGAGGAAAGTCTGGATTTCAGCACCTCCCAGGAGGGAAAATTACAGCTCTTGCTTTGCACTAGGAGAGCTTGTGACTCACAATTTTTTTTTTTCCCTGGGCAGCCTTTTTTCTTTAGGAAATTTTCAATTCAGGGAGAAAAATTCTCTCAACCATTTTCACACCTGTTAAAAAAAAAGGTTATAAAGACATGAAACTAAACAGAAAATAGGGAAATAGCTGAAAGAGAACTAAAAAGTATTAATGGAGCATTTACAGGTCCAGTAGAATCTAGTTAGAATTATATAGGGGATAAAAGCACCAAAAAAGGATTTCTTTCCTTACTCTGAACTGAGAATAAAGAAAAGGATGGGGGGAGAAAAAGACCTGCAAAGGAGTGAAAATAAGTAGGGAGAGTGACAGGGATTGAAAAGAAAGAAGGAAAAGGAAAAGGAAAAGGAAAAGGAAAAGAAAAAGGAAAAGGAAAAGGAAAAGGAAAAGGAAAAGGAAAAGGAAAAGGAAAAGGAAAAGGAAAAGGAAAAGGAAAAGGAAAAGGAAAAGGAAAAGGAAAAGGAAAAGGAAAAAGGAATGATCAAAAAGGAAATCAACAGGGTTATGAAAAGGAATCTTTTCATGGAGGGGAGAAGAAATACCTGAAAAATCTGAAAATTAAAGCACTGCAGGCAGTGGGAATGGGAAAGGAAAAGTAGGGAAATGGGAAGGGAAAAGCAAGGAAAGGACCTGAAAAGCAGAGAAAAGTCTCTTAAGTATTGAAAAGGATAGGGAGTGGGAATAACAGCATGGAAATAAAGGAAAATATACGAAAAGCAAGGAAAA
>WEIU01005658.1:147341-178226 GCA_013389925.1 Aegithalos caudatus | reverse complement strand
AAGGAAAAGGAAAGGAAGGGGGGGGGGGGAAGAAACTGAATTATCCAGAAAAAGCATGGAAGAGATGGGGGAAAAATGGAAAATAAGTCAAAACAGGGAAAAACAGAGAGGCCTGGAAAAATGAGCAAAGGGAAGAAATGCACCTGGAAAACATTTCAAAAAAGCAGAGGAGGAAGGGGGAAGAATTTTGAAAAGCACTGAAGTGAGGAAAGGAAGCAGAGAAGCACCCAAAAAAGTATTGAAATAATGGGGGAAAAGAAGAGGAAATGAGAAAAGATTGGAAAAAAGAGGGGGAAAAGACCTGAAGGGAAAGCAAAGTGGGGGGAAGGCAAATGCAAATCAAGGGTGGCAAAGGAATTTGGAAGGACAGGCAGGAAAAAGCAGGAAAGATGGGAAGTGAAAAGAAAACACAGGGAAGAATAAGGAAAATAAAGAGGGGTGTTGAAAAATCCTGAAAAAATAATGGGAGAGAACTCAAAGGAAGGGAGGGAAAGACAAAGCAGAGAAAAAATTTGAAAGTACCAAGAAGAAAAAGGGGAAAAAGGAAAGACTTGGGAGGAAAACAAAAGGGGAAGAAGGAGGGAGTGGAAGGAAAGAGCAGGGGAGGGAAAGCAAGAAAAAACAGGGAAAGAATGGCAGGAAAACAAAAGCAAGGAAGAAACAGGAAAAGCTTTGGAAAGAGGAAGAGAATAAGCAGGAAAATGAAAGAAATATGGCAAGAACAAAAAGCAGAAAGACTGGGAAAGCAACAGGGTAGAGAAAGTAGGGAAAAGCAGTGGGGAAAGAAGGGAAACACACATGGAAAAGGAAGGGGATAAAAGAAAAGCAGAGGGAAAATTCAAAGCTGAAAGATGGGAAAAGAAGGAAAAAATGTGAAAAGGGAGAAAAAGTGTAGGAAAGGGGAGAAGGGTCAGAGTGGAAAGCAGGGAAGGGGAAGGAGAAGCATTGAGAAAGGACAGGAATTTGGGAGAGGAGGAGAAAAGACTTAGAAGTGTTCCTGAAGAGGGAAAAGAACTACAGCAAATGGAAAGGACAATAAAATCCTTTTAGCCAAATGTTGGACTCCTGATAAAACTCCCATCACTGTTCCCAGGAAGGAGCTCTGTGACATCTCTGACATCTCCTGACATTCCTGAATTTCTCCTCCCAGGTCACTGAAGCTTTGAGGACTCAATTCCCAGGGAATGGGCACAGCCCCAAGGCTGCCAGAGCTCCTTTGGACAGCACTGCCAGGGATGCCCAGGCTGAGATTTTTGGGGAATTAGGGCAGGAACAGGAGCTGGAATGGATGATCCTGTGGATTCTTCCCCCTCAGGACATTCCATGATTCTATGGTTGAATTTCCTCAGCTTATTCTTGACTCCAAAAGTCTCCAAAATGGGACTTTTCCTTCGAGTGCAAATTAGGAAAGGCTTTGTTGAGTTCAGCTCAATGTGCTCCATTCAGGAAGAGCCTTTCTTCTTGTCTTGGGTAAAGGAACTCCATCATCATCATCATCATCATCATCATCATCATCATCATCCCTGCAGTCTCAGAATTATTAATTCCATCTACCAGCTGCTGATATTGATGGGAAGGAGTCCTGGATTCCTTCCTGAGCTGGCTGGCAGGAGAATCTGAAGGAAAGGAGAGCTTTGAAACACGACTGGAAGTGGTAAAGACATCCCCAGCTGGGGATGGGGAAGAGAGATCCTGAAGAAAGATTTTTTGGGGGGGGATTTTCTGCTTGAGATCTTCCATTAGTTTCTTCAGAACAAACAAATTCCATATTTAATTTTCCATATATCATTTTCCAATCATTAACTCACTGGTTTTGGACAATTGACATCCATCAAATCCATCTCCTACAGGAGGGGGATTTGGTTATTAATTTCTCCTGCCTTAGCCATGCTCCTCTTTTATTACTCAACACCACAAGCAATACCCATAAAACCTGAAGAAATTGTTAAAATTCCTGTGATTTTGCAAGAGATTCATAAGTCAGTGCTCAGCAGGACTCAGTGATAACACAACAACGATTTTGAGAAGTTTTTAACCCATTTTTTAACAGACTCAAAGAAAGTTTTGAGTTGGAAGGGACCTTAAAAATCATCAATTCCCATCCCTGCCATGGCAGGGACACCTTCCTCTATCCCAGGCTGCTCCAAGCCCCAATGCCCAACCTGGCCTTGGGCACTGCCAGGGATCCAGGGGCAGCCAAACCCTTTGCCAGTGTTTTACCATTCATGGTAAAAAATCTTCCTTGTATTTAACCTAAACCCAGCTCCTTAATGTTGAAAGCCATTCCCTGTGTCCTGTCCCTCCATCCCTTGTCCCAGTCCCTCTCCAGCTCTCCTGGAGCCTCTTTAGCTGCTGGAAGGGGCTCTGAGCTCTCTCTGGAGCCTTCTCCAGGCTGAACAACCCCAGCTGTGATTAACCCTGATCCTCCAGAACATCGACCATAAAACGTAAAGAACAGCAACTACAAACTCCCTCAGATCCCATAAATCTGACAGGGCTCCTATGGAGAACTGCTGAAATCAAATCCAGCAAGGAAGGAAGAGCTCAACAGTCAGCATGGAAAACTATAAACAAACTGCAAATTTCCAACATGAAGCTGTTCCTGTAGAACCCCACAAAAACAGGGCTGTGGAACAGAAAACCACTGTTTGACCTTCCTTTGCTGGGCAGGTATTGTGCATTTTAACAAGAATCATTCCAATTAAAGTATCACAGAATTTGGGAATCCCTGAGGCTGGAAAAGCCCTCCCAGCCCAGGCAGTCCCAGCTGTGCCCCGTGCCCACTTTGTCACCCTGAGTGCCACCTCCAGGTGCCACCTGCAGGGATGGGCACTGCCAAGCTCCCTGGGCAGTTCCAAGGCCTGAGCCCCCTTTCCATGGGGAAATTCCTGCTGCTGGCCAAGCTCAGCCTCCCCTGGGCCAGCCTGAGCCCCTTCCCTCTCCTCCTGTCCCTGTTCCCTGGGAGCAGAGCCCGACCCCCCCGGCTGTCCCCTCCTGGCAGGGACTTGTGCAGAGCCACAAGGGCCCCCAGGAGAGAATTCCAATAAATAAATTATCCAAAACTCAGACTAAACACCAAATACCCTCAGGAGATCAACTCTGAGCAGCACCTCTGCAATCACTTCCTTGTGTATTTTTGACCAGAAAGACAAAATTCCTTTCTATCCAGAAGTTCCAGGCTGATCTTATTGGGATGAATTTGTTCTCTAAACCAACACAAGATGTTCTGTGTCACCAGGCTGGAATTTTCACTCACTCCCTCATTAGAAAGGATGTTCCTGATGGGCTTCAACAGCAGCTCTTCCACAGAGGATCTTCAGAAGTCTTTTTTTTTTTTTCAGTTGTCCAGGAGAAAGTATCAGCACATGGATGGTGTGATGAGAACAAGGATGGCAGAGTGATAAATAATGGAGATGAAGTCACACTTCCAGGTGAATCCAACCCTTGTGGCATCCAGGCCCCTCCAGACACCACGGTACTTACAGGATGGGAGACTAAATCCTGGCAGAGCAGCCATTCCCAAAGGACTGAGCAATCAGGATGGAGAATCATCTAAATTTACAATCTTTTAATGCAAAGAACTGAGGCTGAAAGGTCGAAAACTGCAATCCTGGGAGGGACAAACAGACAAGGAACTGAGTGAGAGGTTCAAGGACGGAGCTGCACCTCCTGCATGCACACAGCAGGACTGGCACCACTCCCAGGGGCTGTGTGCAGCCATTCCAGCTTTTACAACGACTTTGGAAACATCTGAGGTTTCAGGAAGACCTTTACAGTTAAAGGATTTATATTTTTACGTGGAATAGTTCCAAACTGGAGTTGTTACTCGTTCTGCCAGGCTCTGGTGGCCACCAGCTGTAACTCAGCAATCCCAGGACTGAAGGGAGGACTGGAAATAACCTGGCTCAATCATTGACAAACTCCTCCCACTTGGCAGAACCTACAGGAAAATCAGCTTTTTCCAAACTAGGTCCTACTGCACCCAAAGGCAGGGAGTTGGTGATGCAGGAGGAACTGGGCTGGGCTCTGGGGATAACAGCAGGCCAGTCCCAAAATCCCATTCCATGGCCTCAAAACCTGGCTGGGATAGGGAGGAAGCTGCAGAGCACATCAGAACACCCAGACTGAGAGATGAGGATTAAAGCACTCAAACTACAAGCACAGTCCAAGGGAATCAAGCAGAGCTGTGTTCACACATCAGTGATTTGCAGACCTCGCTGGTTTTCAATTAAAAACTCCAAATTTGCTGTTACGCCTCCAACTTTTACTTTCATATTTTTAAGTCTGTTTCAATGTATCTGATATTTACATATTATAGTATAATTATACCTACCATACCATGGCTTGGAGTAGGTTAATTGCATAGGAAGACTTACTACATTTACATTTTTTTCTTTGTTTGTTTGTTTTTCTTAAATTTCTTTTTTTTTTTTTTTTTTTTTTTTTTTTTCTTTTTTTTTTTTTTTTTTTAACCTTCTTAAAAAGCACAGTAAAGAGTCTGAGGACAAATTATTCAACTGTTTATCATACATAAGACTGCATGACTATAATACAAAGGGCTTGTCTTTTCATTTAACGTTACAATATACACAGCAAGTCCGGACTAGATCTTACAATCTGAACACAGGTATTTAACCTTTTCCATGCTGTTTATGTTTACAATGCACAGAAGTCCTGTAACCAAACTGTGTAGTAAAGCACACAAAACTGGACTGTAACATAACACAGTATGCAGAAGCACTGGATTTTATGATTATTAATTTTTTTTCTTCTTGATGTAGAGGTTATTTCTTTGAACTGCTTTAGGTTTGGTGAGGGTTTGGTTTGGTTTTTTTGTGGGTTTTTATTTTTTTTGGCGCTTGCTAAGGGGTGGCAACCGGCGCGCGTGGTGTTACCCAGATTCCGTAGTACCCTTATTTTCCTAGACAGCAGTAAGAACTGGATTCCTTTTTCTTTTAAAAATATTGCTAAACTCAGCATCCTTTTCTAAAGTGACAACCTTCCAAATCCTGTAAACTTCTCTGAGTTACTGAGCTTCAAAAGAAAACCATAAAAATATACATAAAAAGAAAAAATAACGGGGCGGGGTTGGGGGAAATCTGCTTTCATCCACGGGGTTGATGTGTCGGTACAGAATGAAATATTTGATTAAGAAAAACCATGATTTACACAGAAATGCTAATCCCAAGGATTCGTTCCCGTTTACATGGTAGTCAGCTGCTGTGTTGCCACTGGGAGTATAAAAAAAATTCCACCTTTTGGACTGAAAAAAAGAAAACGACGACTTGGCCGCATGGAATTGATCATTTGCTGCTAAAATTAACTTTTCCAAGGGCTTACTGGCAGAGGTAGATCACTGCTTCTGTAAGAGAGGATGGGCAACACTGTTCATCTGGGATGGGCAAGCAAGGAACTCACCTTCATTCTTTCACCAAGGTTTTGTTGGTGGTTTTTTGTTGTTTTTTTTTTTCCCTTTTCCCACACACACAAAAAAAAAATAAAATAAAATCTCTTGGATTGGCCCATAAATTTTGCAACTGCCAAGCTGACTGTGTTATATTAAGGCAGCGTTACCCAAAAATTAGGCACCTGTTAAATACAGCCTGCTAACCTCAGGTCTCCCGTGAGGGTTTTGCTTTACTCAGCCTATTATTGGTTTTTTTTTTTGTTTTTTTTTTTGGACCTGTTCATGCAATCAAGGTCTTTGCCTTCAAGTTTACAATTATGTTAATAAGGAATACAAGAATCAACTGCTGGTTTCATAGCTTCTGGATCTAGTGTCCCTTTTAACCTTCAGAAGCCTGAACACATTGATAATGTAACAGATGTTATAGTCTCCAAGTAGATGTCAATCTATTATCTTCAGTACACAGATTGCTGTAAATGTATTGGCTATGAATTCAACAACAGTTCCAGTTTTGTTTAAGCAATAGTACAGCCATAATTTTTCAACTGACATTTAAAAATGGTCTAGTTACACCTTGTGTCAAAGTGCAGAACTGCTACATTATTGGTTACAGACATCTATGTGCTATAAAAACAGCTTTGGTACAATAAATTATCAAAAAAGAAAATAAATTTTTGTAAAATTCACAGCATAATTGTGAGGCAAAAAAGCAGTCACATATTATTCTGCATTTTTTTTTTTTTTTTTTAAAAATGTTCAGGATGAACAGAAGACGTCTTTGTGCAGAAGTAATGGTGGAGAAAACCACGTGCCGAGAAAAAAGCAAAAGAAAAAAGTAAAAAGCAGGAAGGGACACAGTTGTAGCTATTTCCATCAAACGCAAACCACTACTCCTGTGACCTTCAACCAATAAGGAAAGTCAACTTTATGACACACGCAAAGTGACCTTGCAATACCTTACAATAAGTGGGTCACAAAAGTCTATTTTTAAAAGAAAGGCCTCTTGAATTACCCATTCTCTGTGTTTTCAGCATTAAGGACTGTCTGCAAAAGCATGTCCAAAAGTGATTGCATCTGAAATGGTAGGCTCTTCTAACTTAAGAGTCCAAATCCATAAGGCCAAAGGTTATCCCAAAGACCACCGCTTAGACCTCCCCAGGACTGGCCAGGACCGACCCGTTGATTGCTTCTCAGTGCACCTCAGTTATGAAACCAGTCAGATTTCCATCCTAACTGCCCGTGGGCTCCAAAAGGTGGCACCCACAGAATTCCCATCACAATTGCTGCTTTGATCCTCAGTAGATTCAGAAAAGGAGAGTTCTGCTCACCGCCACTTCGCATGCTCAATGTGCCTCACAAACTCCGTCACAACCGTCCCTTTTTACAGCTGAAGAATAATATATTTGTGTTAATCTGAAGGTCCCTCTTTCTTACAGTACTGCATTTTCTGTGCCCATGGTTGTTTGGGGAACTAAAAAAAATATATATATTACTCACTCCCCCTCCCACCCAAAAAACTTCAAAGGGCCTTTTTTTAGAAATCATGTGCAATGCCTTTAAAAAGAAACTAGTTTGCAACTATGACTAACATTTGAACAATAACCCCTGTCGAATGAGAGCAAAAAAAAAAAAAAATTAAAATTAAAAATTAAAAAATCAAAACCCCTCCCCAAAAAAAACCAAACTATGACTAGGTTGTGGCAAGTTAAAATGGGGGAAGCAAAAGGTGAACACCACTAAGCTATCCGTTAAGGTGGGTCCAGACATGGCTCATAAAAAAAAAAAACCCAACCAAAAAAACCTCCCCCCAGCAAAAAAACCAACAAAAAACAAAACAAAACAAAAAAAACTTCATTGTCCCTTTGCAATCTTTTCAAGTTTAAAAAAATAGTCAACTTTGCCCTCCTGTAGCGGTTCAGTGAGTTTATCTCCTTCTGATTCAAGCAGCTTTGCACTTTGTTTTTTTTTTTTTTTTGGAAAAAAACACCACTTCTATAAAAACACACAAGAAACAAACTTAGTTTCAGTTTAGTCACGAGCTAGCCACAGGACTTTGCTGAACACAAACTCCTGTCATGGGAGACTCTTCTCTATCAATGCCTTGCCTCATGGCAAGGTGTCCTTCAGTCATGTAATGAGCAGGACCTGTATTAGCAGAAAACTGGTACGTGGGATGTCCAGCTATGCCAGTTTCTTGGCGCGGATTAGAGTAGACTGTTAAATTCATGTCCATCGCTCCGTTCTGTCCAAAGTCCAAGGTATTAGCAGCCACTGGGCGGTTCTGATAGGCCTGATTGCCTTGGTTACCAGTAGAGGAGGAAGATGTAGAGGAAGAAGTAGTTGAGGAAGACAGGGATGTCATGGAGTGGTGACTGTGGCCCACCTCCATAGAATCCTGGGTGGAGGAGCTGTTTGTTGGAGAATTGTAGACTCTCGGCCTGGTCCGGCTGCCCAAGGCTTGCTGTCCATGGTGGTGGTGGTGGTGGTGGTGATGGTGGTGGTGGTGGGAGCTGTTGCCATGGTGATGGTGTAATGCGTTCTGTTGCTGAGGGTTGACATGGAAGGTGGTTTCCTGAACCGGGTGGTTCTCCACGGTGACCTGGGTGGGAGCTTCGGTGGCTGTCCAACCGATCGGGGGAGGGAACTGCTGCCGAACCTGCAAAATCCAAAACGCTGCCTCAGAGCTGCCATCCCACACAACCACAGAACCACAAAGCTTGGAAAAGACCCCCGAGACCACCCGACCTCTGAGCACCTCGTGGACCGAGCGTCGCATCCAGTCGGTTCCCGAACAACACGAGAGGTTAGGTTATTCGTACTTATCCCCATTTTTTTAGATGTAACCAACTTTTCCCTCTGATCTGTGCTGCCTTGTTCAGGCTGGGTGTCTGTGAGACCTCAGTACTGAAGGTCCGCCCTAACAAGATGCTCTGCCTGTTCATTCTGTCCCTGCTGGAGGTTGGAACTGAAGTCCCAGGCTGTCCCATCTTTGTGATGAGGCTGGCCAAGCAGTCCAGGCACCTGGAGGTGCAGATCCTGGCAGACCAGGATGGCAATGCCATCTCCCTCTCCTCTCTCCCTCTTTAACCAAGCCTTGCAGTTGCACAATTATTCTAGAAATGCGGGCATGTACTTAAGAATAATTTCCAGTACTTTTCTACCTTGAACAATACAGGAGAGATTAGGTTATTCGTATTTATGTCAATTTTTTTAAATGTTAAACAAGCCTTGCAGTTGCACAATTATTCTAGAAATGCAGACATGTACTTAAGAATAATTTCCAATACTTTTCTATATATACCTTGAGAAAAATGACTGCACATCCTGGACGCTATTTTCAAACAGTTAAAGGAATTCTGATAAGTGACTTTGCTGTCAAAACTACAGGAGCAGCTTTATATAATAGCAATAATAACAGCATTTGTACAACACACAGAAAAATAAAGCCCTGACCTCTGGCTGGAGAAGCCTGGAGACAAGAAGCAAAGCAAATGAAATTAAAATGTCATAGCTCGTACCTTGAAAGGTGCCAACAGCATTAGAGGAACCTCTGGAACAACACAGCTGATTAAAGGCTACTAAAAAAGCAAGGTCCATCTACACACCAGTTAATTGCCTACATGGGGAGCATTGATAGTTTGATCTGTTCTGCCCTAGGACGTTGTGCATTACCTGTGGGCTGTGTGTTTCACAGTCCATAGCTTGAACAGCAGCAGTGAAGTGCCCACCGCTGTGTCGATGCTGGTGTGTGGGGTCTGACCGCGCCCTTCCGCTGTTGCTCGTGCCAGAAGATCCACCTGGAAAACCCCAAGGTGCTCAGTAACTAAAGGGACACAGATTTCACAGCTATGAAACAATGGCAGCATAAAGATTTTATAAAGTGCTTCAAGGGAAAAGTACAAGATCGATGTTAATCACTCACAGTTTTGCTCATCTAGTTGGGTTTTTGGGGGTTTTCTGTTTACCTGTTCCAGCTGATTAAAATAATTGTTTAGTGATTATGAATGATATCTCTTGACAGTATGGAAAAACAAAATTAACATTCACAGAATCATGGAATATCCTGAGTTGCAAAAGAGCCACAAAGATCATCCAGACCTCCCAACAATCCCAACCTGGGCATCCCTGGCAGCGCCGTCCAAAGGCTCCCGGAGCTCTGGCAGCCTCAGGGCCGTGCCCATTCCCTGGGGAGCCCGGGCAGTGCCCAGCATTAGGAAGCAGAATTTTATCACCTGTTCATGACCAAAACCCACCTGAGCTTGAAGATGTACTAGAGGTGGTTCCTGAAGACTGTGACTGCTCCATGGCAGGACTCGTGGACACGCTGTTACTCGTGTTGGTACCTTCGTCCGCCGTCTTCTTGAAGAAACTGTGCTGCAGGGCGTAGTAGGGCTGGATTCGTGTCTTGGGGTCATAGTCAAGCATCCTTAAGATGAGGTCTTTGAACTTCAAGTAGTCAGCTACAGTATGACCTGACTCCCCAGCACGGCGCCCACCTGGCCCTCCTGTCTCGACTCCCAGGATATTGTGGAGTTTGCGAGTTCCCGGTGGTTTGTATTCCTGTGGGGAGGGAGGAATGGTTTGGAATCAGTGGGGGAGGCCTTGGGGGTGCGTGCACAGATTCCACATCAGAAGTCAAACCAAATCAGGAAACTATTCAACACCACAGGAGATGTTCAATTGGCAAGACAGAATAAAATAAACAACAAAGCTGCGTTTTCGGTAACGTTATACAAAACAAATTAACAACTCACCATTCTCTATATTCCTATATATGTATCATTATCCTAATTGTTTCACCTACCCTTTTTCCATCTTTGGTCTTCTTCAAGTTCCAAGTGCTATCTGGCAACTTCTCAAAGAACTTCCTTGCTTTGGGTGCTTGGTCGAGGATGTGGGTTGGTGGTATCCCCAAAACTTCCACTATTTTATTCATCTGATCCACCTGTCCCAAATAAAATGGATTTGTCAGGGACAAGTGACAGCCAGCCCAGCTGTGGCACAAATGCCAGCTACTCACACAAGTTCTGAGTTAATTAATTTAAGAAAAATTTAATATGGACTCAACAAATTAAGGAGTATGAGGGAGACACTGAAAATTATGAACAGGCAACTTTGTGTCAAAAGTTTGTGACAAAAGTCATGTTATTGATGTTTAATCCTTGCAGAATTCCCAGACTTCCTTAATTCATGCATTCCAATTAAACAGATGAAAATCATGATGGGAATTAACAACAAAAAACCCCAATTCCTGGTACATAACTCACCTCATTTGCTCCACTAAAGAGAGGCTCTCCAGTGTGCATCTCGACCAAAATACACCCAAGGGACCACATGTCAATGGCAAGGTCATAAGGCATTCCCAGTAGCACCTCTGGTGATCGATAAAAACGACTCTGGATATATTGGTATATCTGCAAGAAAAGCATCTCAAAGTCACAATCACACCCAGCAGCCCAAAGGGAATGAAAATTCCAAGTGACAGAACACAACTGCCATGAAATCCCATTCTGGTGCTGGGAAAGATGAGGATACTAAAATCTATACATTCATTACAGTAAGAAAAGTATCTAAGTGTTATTTTTTAGAAAAATATGCTTACAAAAAAAAAAAAAAAAGCAGGAGTCATGTCAGATTTTTGTAATTGTGATTCTTAACATTTCAAATTTATCTTATTATTGATAAATAACGGATTTGGGAAAATGATTCAGATGCCATTTCACGTCCAGGTGTCTTCCTTCAGCCCTTCCTTTTAATTCATGGCAAAAAGTTCTTTTATTAATCTAAATTTCTGTCTCATTGCTGCTTTCAATACAATATTCTATATTCTGATCCACTCTTCCTAAATTTATTCTGGGAAAAAGCAACTTGGTGCTACTGGCCAGTGCCAGCTCCCCAAGAGACAACTGGGGCACTTTTAGTGAAGTTAGTCCATGAATCCCTGAATTCTTCCCCTAAAGATCCAATCTGCAGTGTCACTAATCATAAAGAGGGGATATGCTAAAGGAATGCTCATGGAAAGAGGAATAAAGATGGAATAAGATAATAATAAAAGCATATTTTATTCATTTATTTTTACTTAATTGTTTGTTTTATTTATTAGCACAGCAGATTTCTACAAGCAAGTGCTGATAAATTCTCCACTGACACGGCACAGAAACACAGCCAAGGAGAAATAAAAAAAACATGGATAATTTCTCATATGGTGGAATTTTATCTACTGGGGCACTAAAAGAAGTGTCAAATTTTTGAACAATTGTCAAATTGTTCAAAAAAGGTGTGGATGTGACACTTTTGGACTTGGCTTAGTGGTGAACGTGGTGCTGCTGGTTCATGGTTGGACTTGATCTTAAAGATGGTTTCCAGCCCTGATAATTCTGGGATTCTGACACTCATATTTACAGCTCTTGTGGACCGTGGATCTCGATTTAAAACTGAGTTATTGTTTTAAAACCACCATGAATGAAGTTTCAATGAGCTACATGAGCATTATGACTTCAAAATCCTGCGTTTTCCAGCAGCATAAAGAGAATTTCTGCCCAATTCCCCCCCCCCTAAACTCACCCTCTGCCCAAGCTGACACGAACTGCCAAAATCCACAATCTTGATGGCGCTCCTTTTGGGGTTGCAGAGCAGGATGTTCTCAGGTTTTAGGTCACAGTGAATGATGCTGAGCTCGGGGGTGGCCAGGAAGAGCAGGGCCGTGCACATCTGCTGCGCGAACTTGCGCGTCAGGTTGAGGGACACGCCGCGGAAGTTGGTGTTCCTCAGCAGGTCGTACAGGTTGTAGGACAGCATCTCAAACACCAAGCACAGGTGGTTCCTGAACATGAAGTGACGCTTCAGATGGACTGAGGGGAAAAAGGGAAAATAGTATTAATGAACTCTGGGAGTTATGGGTTCATTAGCATGGAGGAAGGAGGGGCGTTAATAAAATAACAGCATCGTTTTTCTTTCTTGGGTTTGTGGGATTTACAAAATATTTCTGCCGTGCTTGGAGGACAAGAGGATATTTTCACATCCTCAGGTGCACCTGAGTAAAACTGGAAAATCTGGTGAAATCTTTTAAATACTTTAATCAATGTGCAAGAAGCTGAGTAAAACAAGAGCATTGTAGTTTTTCCTGGTTCTGTGTTATTTACAAAATATTTCTGGCCATGCCTGGGGTACAGAGGGACATTTTAAACATCCCTGGGTATAAAAACTTGTGAAATGTGTTAAATACTTTAATCAATGTGTAAAAAGCTGAGTAAAACAAGAGCATTGTGGTTTTTCCTGGTTCTGTGTTATTTACAAAGTATTTCTGCCATGTCTGAGGTACAGAGGGACATTTTAAACATCCTCAGGTACAAAAACTTGTGAAATCTGTTAAATACTTTAATCAGTGTGTAGGAAGCTCAGCACTGGGTAAACTAAGAGCACTGGGTCTTTTCATGGTTCTGTGTTATTTACAAAATATTTCTGCCATGGTTAGAGGACAAGAGGACATTTTCACATCCTCAGGTGCACCTCAGTAAAGCTGAATTAACCAAAAACTTGTGAAGGGATATACTATCAAAATAAGTTATCACTCCCTTACATTTACAGAGGAAGTATTTAATTCTGAGAATAATTTAAAATGTACAATGACATCATGGCAATTTATAAGCTGATTACTTCAATTAATAAAACTGATCAATATCCCCAAGGAATTGTATTCTTTTCCTTCAGGCACAATCTCAGTTGATGAAAGGACCCAATCTAGGCTTTTTTTTTTCATTAAATAAGTGAAATATTCATCATATTCCTCTGTTCCAGCAGGGTTTGCCATTGTCAAACCTTCAGGTTGACACAAGAAAACTGAAATAGGAAAAACATTTCAGAGAAAAACCAACACATTCTCCTTTCTGGCATAATAAAACCTTGGATGTGAGCACCATGAGTATTCAGACTTTTAATTAAGGTGGATTTTTGGTCAGCTTGGTGTCCATGGATTTGTTTTCTCCATTATCCCAGAGCAGTTCCTCCTGTGTCCTTTACAACTCACCTGAGATGTCACACTTTGCTCCCACCCTGATGCCATTTCTTGCCCCAAATCCTTCTCCAAATTCCTGCTCTCTCACCTTTGGAATTCTCCTGCCACCATTCCATGTCCTGCTGGGCTTCCTACACTTGATTCCAACTCCTCCCCACACTTCCTGAGCTGGCTGGACCCACCAGCTAAGCAGAAACCACCAAATATCATCACAAATATTCCAAAATAGATTTGGAAATCAGCTGAAAGCAGCCTAAGCTCTACAGCAAGATCTCAACCATTCACAATAAAATAAAAAATGAGTAATTAATTCAATACCTATGTAGTACTTCATCTCAGTGTCATGTTTGTTCATCAGCTCCAGCAGTCTCACTTCAATCTGGGCCTGGTTTAGGAAAGCTTTCTTGTTTTTGATGATTTTGATGGCCACCCACTCCTGCTCCACTCGGTCATAAGCCTTCACAACCTGCAAGAGAAGCCAAATCCATCAGGAAAATCCAATTTTTAAACCACCCAAACTCCCTTTTTCACCTTTCTGAATTCAGAATTCTCCTTTTTAGTTCTATTTCTTCTGATGGTACAACAAGAAAGCTACAACTGATCTGATGACATTTATTGCAGTGATGTCACTTCATAAGGCAAATAAAATTATCTTAACCAACACTGTAAAAGGACTGTAAATCTAAAAAAAAACCCTAAAAGCAAGAAAATAAAAACTCCATCCTCCTTCCAGCCTTGGCTAAAGCTGCAACCAATCAAAAGAAATGCTGCTAATGACATTTATAAGAGGTAAGACCCAGCACTAGTGATTGTTTTAATTAAAAAACCCAATTCAAACTAAAAACCTAACACAAACTAAAAACCTAACTCAAACCAAAACCAAACTCAAGTTAAAAATGTGACCTGATGGCAAAAGGGGGAGGATTTCCCATTGTAAAATGCAACAGACACCAAAATATATTCAAATATTTTCTGAAGTAATGAGAAATAGCACAAAATAGAAATGGCACAAATATGAGTGTCTGAACAGGCACTCAGGATAACAGCAATGAGGAAAAAAAAAATGAGTTTTAATTTCAAAACGAAGCATCAACAGCACTTCAAATGAAACACACAGAAATAATACACATTAATATACAGAAATTATATAAACACAGGGAGGCCTCACCTGTCCAAAGGATCCTTTGCCTATTAAAGAGTCGATCTCATAGCGGTCCATCCACTTCTCCCCATTTTTCACGATGTAGTCGTAGTTGTCATCATCATACCCATCATTGTAAACCTTCCTCTCCTTCTTGTGACTGGAATCATCTCCCTGGCCCTGCTGATGCCGCCGTTTTTTTTTTGCATAGTAAACCTGGAAGGGAAAAGGAGCTTCCTTAAGTGGCCTGATTAGGATTGCAGCTCAAATAAAAGAGGAAAATCAACGTTTTTTTCAGCATCCTGGGGTTTTGAAGTGCAACTTCTACCAAGTGGAAAACCCAAGCAATCCTCTCCTCCTATTGCTGTGTTTGAAGAAAATTGAAATAGGAAAAACATTTCAGAGGAAAAGCAACACACTGCCCTTTCTGGCATAATAAAGTCTTGAATATGAGCATCATTGTTTGCTTTGAATTCCAAAGGAAAGTCTTGAATAATTGAAGAACTGGGAAAGCAGAGCTAAAGAAATGTACTAACACTAATAAATAATAGTAATGACACTGATACATGTACTAACACTAATAAATATTAGTAATAACTCTGATAAATGGACTAACACCAGTAAATAACAATAACACTGATAAATGTACTAACAGTGATCTCAGGTGCCAAAGGAACAGAAACATCCCAGCACACTGTGCACACTGTAAAATTCAAAATGCTAACTAGCCTGGGAACAAGAATTATTACTTGATCTTCCCCCAAGACTGGGAAAGAATTCCAAGGAAGTCATTAATCACCTTAAAAATCCCTTCACATTCCCTTTAATTGTTAAAGTTTGAAACTAACTGATGTTTTCCTGTACTAACCTGAAAAACTTTATATTTTCCATTTGTCAATGATATTTAATTCAATAATTTAAGGAAAACACTTCAGTGTTTTTCCTTAAAAGCCCTCAGAAATATTAATAAACTTTTATTGAGCTCAAAGTGTGCTTGTTCCACTCGTGTCTCCTTGTCCTGCAAGCTCAACATTTGTTTATAAAACAGAAAATAAAAGATAAAAGATTTCCTGTGTGCTGGACAGAAAGCAGGACCGTGACAGCCATGACCTCAAACAAGATGTGAACAACTGAGAGAAAAATTTGATTTTTTTTTTGGATCTCTTGATGAGATTATTAGTAGAAAATCCATTTAAATCATGTATTGTAACAAACATCAGTGCACATTAAAGACAGCTGCAGCCATTACCTCATTAATATGCTTGTATGTTTTGATCAAATCTACGGAGAGTTTCCTCAATGGAGCAGTGGCTGGATCACGAAAAGTTTGGGGCATCCGCCTCTGGAATGGGAAATAGGGCAGAAGTTAGAACAAAAATAGGAATTTAATGTAGAGTTACTACATCAAATTGTGAAATTCCTCACTGAAATGAGCTATTAAATACAACAGGTTTTTTAAACTAACAGTAAAAAAAGACTCCACACCCAGTTTAGTTACTTTTTGATATATTGATAATTTTTGATAGATTAAGAATTTTTCAAGAAGGAGTAAATTCCAAGATTCCTACCTCTCCACCCACTACACCCAACAGGTTTAATCCAAATCTCCTGTGACAACAAAGACTCCCCTCCATCACTCCTCCCCTCAGGACTGACTGTCACCACATTTAAGGTACAGCTCCCAAGAAAATTCACAGGAAGCTCCTTTGGAAGTCCACAGGAACTGCTGGAGAACTGGGCCAGCTCACCACATTCAACTGCATTAAATTCCAAATAAAAGCAAAATCCAGGACTACCAAGAGACCAAGCATTTCCAAAGGCTGTGTCCAGCACTGCCAGACAAACCCTGGGAATTCTGTCCCACCCAGCCAGAGTGGGATGGGGACTCTGGGGAGTGGCTGATCCCTCAGCCTGCTCCTCTCTCCATCCCCTCACACAGAGATGGCTCTGGAATATCCCCAGGGAGGAGTCCCCAGGCTCTCTGGGCTCTGCTCAGGGCTGGGCACTGCCCAGGGCAGAAGTTGTGCCTCCTGTGCAGGGGAATTGCTGGGCTCAGGCCCTGCCCGGGGCTCTGGGGCCATGGATGGGCCTGGAGCAGAGCCTGGGACTGCTGGGAGCCATCCCTGCACACAGGGACACACAGGGACAGACAGGGACACACAGGGACACACAGGGACACACAGGGACACACAGGGACACACAGGGACACAGGGACAGACAGGGACACACAGGGACACCCAGGGCTCAGGGCCCCTCTCCCTGGGGCTCCTCTCCAGGCTGAGCAGCCCCAGCTCCCTCAGCCTTTCCTGGGCACGGAGATGCTCCAGGCCCTTGCTCAGCTCCAGGAGCTCCTGTCCCTGCTGTGCTCAGGAGCCAGGGCTGGACACAGCAGCCAGAGGAGCCTCCAGGGCTGGGCACAGGGGCAGGATCACCCCTGACCTGCTGGGAATGCCCATCCCCGTGCCCCTCAGGACAGCACTGGCATTCCTGCCCCCAGGACACTGCTGCCTCAGGGACAACTCCATGTCCCTCAGGTCCTTCCCCAGCCTGAGCAGCTGCCTGGGGTTGTTCCCCTCCAGATACAGGACAGAAACCCTCAGGGTGAGTTTAATTCCATTGGAGAAAAGCTTGTTCCATGTCTGTTTTCCATCAGTATTATTGAACCAATAAATGAGTTATTAAATGGAGGTGTCCCAGGAAGGGCTGGAGTTGCACTCAGTGCTCTGGGCTGGGGACAAGGTGGGCACAGCTGGGATTCATCCTGGAGATCTTTCCCAACCTAAATGATCCCAGAATTCTGTGATATGAACTTGAAAAAGCAGAAGTCACTTTTTGCCATCACCAAGTTTGCCATCACCAAGTCTACCTGCTCTTCCATTTTTATAATATAACTTATTACTTATAATGGTTGCTGTACTAACAACTCTCTTTTTTTAATGCTTAATAACAAAATTAAAATAATCACATCAAAGTGACTCAAAAAAGGTCTCACAGAAAGAAATTATAGAGAGTTTGTGCTTCTGAAACTGGACCTGCACTGAGGTGCCCGAGGGACCACCCTAGGAAGCCAAACTCATTCTCCTCCTGTGTGGGCAGGGGGAAAAGTCATTAATTCTATTTTATTACAAATACAAGCACTTTGTAAACATCAGGAAACTGTTTGAAAGTTTCCTAAACAAACTAACAGGCATTTACAAAACATTTTTGTTTCTTCCTTTCATCTGGCAAACAAATGTGGCTCATGAAATAAACCCCACCTAAAGGGGAAACTTTGGGTTCTCTCACACAGCACTGAGCAACAGCAAATCCTGATCCAGCTGTCATTGTTAAAGCATCTTCAAATCCAAATATTTCCTTCAAAATCCTTAATTCTTACTGAAAGAAGGTATTGGAATATGGGAACATTGGTTTTGCTGGTGAAAGAAATCAGGATGTGGCAGAGGAATATCAAGAACATTATCAGAGCCCAGTCCTGGGCTGGATGACCAGCACAGGGACTTGATTTTTGAGGGAAAAGTCTCAATGTGGAAAAATTCCATGGTTCAGACCAACTATTCCCATAAAAATTTGCTCTAATTTGGAAAGGGTGTTTGTATGACAAGTCTTCATATTTATTTTCTAATTTATAAATCAAATTTGCTTGCTTATTTCAAAAGTAAAGATCTAATTTCCACTCTGAAATAAACAGAAATAAGAAGTATGATCTGATTTATCACCATCCAAAACCAAAATTTAAATTCTGCAGGCTACTGCAGCCAGTCCCTTATTTAAGAATTGTGCATTTTGACAGTCACACATTTCTGAGCACACTCTTGAACCTCTATGAACTTTTCCACAGGTTCTATTTTGCTCCCCTGGGTTCAGAAAGTTTTGGGTTGATATTTTTTTTTTCTCACACTTTTATACTGTGAGATTTGTAATATCCCCTTCTTTTTCCAAGAGAGATTCTTTCTCCCTGATGATGGAAGATCATGGAACAAAGTCATTATCTATTTTATACAACATCACTTTCCAACTCTTTTATTGTTGGGGTTACTCTGATTTCTGGCTTGGATTCAAGGAGTGCTCAACCACCAAAAAAAAGGGGGAAAAAAAGGGAAGGGAAGGGAAGGGAAGGGAAGGGAAGGGAAGGGAAGGGAAGGGAAGGGAAGGAAAGGAAAGGAAAGGAAAGGAAAGGAAAGGAAAGGAAAGGAAAGGAAAGGAAAGGAAAGGAAAGGAAAGGAAAGGAAAGGAAAGGAAAGGAAAGGACAAAACTCCCATTTCAAAGCTTCAGTCTCTATCTGGTGGCCAGACAGCAACACTGCAAGCTCAAATCTCCCTAAAATCAGAACACAAATCAAGGAGATACTGCATCTCAGCTCTGAGAGACAAGAAACTACTTTAATTGCAATTATAAATTGTAATTAAATAACAAGGAAATACCCAGGAAAAAGGCCCCATTTATGTGTCCTCAACACCTTGTTGACAAAGCACATTTTATGGGAACTGTGACTTTTAACTCAGGTGTGCTGTTTGAATTCCCAGTCTTTGGGCATGGAACACACAATAAATTTCTCTCCTCATGGACATTTTCTTTCAGTGTCCAAACAGGTGGCATTGATCCTTTTAAAAATATTTTTATTTTGATTATGGAGAATCCTGAACTGTTTATGAGATGCTTTAATTCAGATTTATTTTTTTTTAAAGAAAGATCTACCACCATCCACGTTCACTAAAATAAGAAAGGAAAAAAAAAAGATCAATTCAGCTTGTGTATTGCACATGTTCCACTTCACAAACACAATAAATAATTAAGATTTCATTGTGCCAGGGCAACTTATAGCAAGAATTCCAAGTGTAATTGTTTAATTGACCTGCATGGCCACACTGAGGACAGAGACTGCTGAAGCTAAACCATCATTAACAATTATGTTGGAATAACAATAATAGGAATATCTGAATTAAGGATTTTAAACTGCTGCTACAGCATGAACTTGGCAATGATCTTGATGTGATCAATAAAATCTCTGGCCAAGATCTGGTCAGTAAAAGAGATAAAGAGAGACAGAAAGGTGTGTGAAAGAACAGTCAGCCTGACCTTCCCATTCCAGGTGTTCCATGACAGCTGAACTGCTGGGATTTGTTACCAAAATCTCACCTCAGCTCCTTTATCAGGTAAATCAATTTCCTAATAATTTTGTAATTAAATGAAAAGAGTTTCAGGCAAACTGAGCATTCACTATGGAGATAAACAGAGCAGAAAAAAAAAAAAAAAAAAGAAACTTTGAAGTTGTGACAACTTTTAAGCTCTTATCTTTTATTACCATCAGGCTGTGTTGAACTCACAAGATGGAACCAGTTAAAACTGGACAGAGAAATTTGAATTTATTACTACTACAGGAATAAGATCCCAGAGATCCCAAATTTTCTGTTCTCTCTGGACCATGTGCTCCCACACTTCCCTGAAACTGAAGCACCCAGCAGCCACAGCCAAGAGCAAGACCCTGTCCTGTCAGAACTATTTGGGAAATAAAAGCCTTAAAAAATAACCCCTGAAGGAAAAAAAAAAACTTAAAAAGACAGAGCTGGAAGTTTTTAACTGTAATTTAAGACCTCATAAATAAGTGAAAAACAAAACAGTCTGGCTGGTCTTGGAGTATCTTCCTAGAATTCTCTGATCTTTGTCACTGATGGGTTTAGGGACCACAGCCAGAAAAAAAAATAAGTGCAAGAGAAAATTATGTAAATAATCTTTTAAGAGCAACATATATGTAATTATTTATATTACTTGCATGTAATAGAAATACATAGATTTTATATCATTTAAATGTAAATTGTCATTACTGTTTCCTAACCTTTAATCTGTAACTGTGAATAACTCCACAAATATCAGAATATGTCCTGCAAGCCACTACAACCCCAAATCCAAGCAGGACAGAGCAAGAATAAACCCAATAAATTCACATTTAACACCTAGCATCCCTTTCTCTTGTTATGAATTAAAATCATTCCATGAACTTAAACCAGACACTCCATTTAAAAAAAAATAAAAAAAGGAGTCAATCTGCAGCAAAGACACAAAAATAACCTGCAAGAGCATCACCAGACAAGGAGTGCAGCTCAGGGAATTGCTGACAAGGATGGGATTTTTGGGAAAAGGAGCATTCCCGACAGCAGCACCGCTGCTCTGCTGCCAGCAGAGGGGGGCTGGAGCTCGGGAAAGGCTCCCCTGGAATCCCAACAGTGCCGAGGCTGGGAAAATCCCGATTTTCCTGAGCCCTCCTGCTGCTCCATCCACCAGGGAAGGGCAGCAAAGGGGCTCCAAAGTCGCTGTCACTCAGCTGCTGCCTGCTCCCACTTTTAGGGCACCCAAACAGGGGCTTTTAGGGCACCCAAAGGGGTTATGTTAGGGCACCCAGTGAGTTTATTTTAGGGCACCCTAACAATTTACTTTTAGGGCATCCAAATGGGGTATTTTTGGGGCACCCAAAGAAGTTACTTTTAGGGTGCCCAAAGAGGTTATTTTTAGGGCACCCATAGAGGTTATTCTAGGGCACCCTAACAGTTTACTTTTAGGGCACCCAAAGAAGTTACTTTAAAGGAACCTAAATGAGTTACTTTTAGGGTACCCAAAGAAGTTTTAGGGCACCCAAACAGTTTAATTTTAGGGCACCCAAAGAAGTTACTTTTAGGGGACCTAAATGAGTTACTTTTAGAGTACCCAAAGAAGTTTTAGGGCACCCATAGAGTTTACTTTTAGGGCACCCATAGAGTTTATTTTTAGGGCACACTAAATAGTTACTTTTAGGGCACCCAAACAGTTGACATTTCTAGGCAGATTATTTTAGGATACCCAAACAGGCTGGTTTTAAGGCACCCAAACAAAGGAAACTTTCGTTACTTTTAGGCTGTGGTACCCAAGCTGTCCCAATGGTGCAGGTGTTAGGAAATTCCAGGAACTTGAAGCTCCTAGACCCAATCCTTGTCTGTCTGACTGGATGGGAGCCACTGCATTGAGAGGATCCAACCTTAAAGGATCAAACTTCCCAAATCTGCCTGAAATCACCTTTTTTTTCCTCCTGTTTTTATGGCTACATTAAGATCAAACTATTAAATCTCCTCCAACAGCCAATTCCTTTTGCTGCAGATTAAAAATGGGATTTTTGGGGAAGATAAACATTGAAGAAAAGGAGGCTCAGGGGACTCTGCACAAGTCCCTGCCAGGAGGGGACAGCCATGGGGGAATAGGGACAGGAGGAGAGGGAAGGGGCTCAGGCTGGCCCAGGGGAGGCTCAGCTTGGCCAGCAGCAGGAATTTCCCCATGGAAAGGGGGCTCAGGCCTTGGAACTGCCCAGGGAGCTTGGCAGTGCCCATCCCTGCAGGTGGCACCTGGAGGTGGCACTCAGGGTGACAAGGTGGCCATGGGGCACAGCTGGGACTCATCTTGGAGATTTTTTTTTTCCAACCTAAATGATGCTGGAATTCTGTGGTATGAACTTGCAAAGGCAGAAGTCACCTTTTGTGACCCAAGGGAGTTTGCCATTATTAAAGGCTGGTCTGTGTTAGAAGCTCTACAAGGAGATGACAGAGAAGAAGTGGTGGGATTCCACCAGAGCAATGAAACAACCACCAGAGATGGTTCCAACAATGTTCTCTGCAAGGTTCCTTTCCAAAAGTGACATTTACAGGGCAGAACTGCTTTGATCAAGGCCAGAGAGAAACTAGTGGCAGCACATTCATGGCAATACCTTGAATAAAAAGGATTCCTGTAGGGATAAAGAATCTCTAACATGGCAGGGATCAATGGGACACAAACCCCCAGATGTTTGCAGATCCCATCTGGAGAGAAAAGCGCAAAGCCTTCAACCATAGAGGTCAAGATTTTTGTAAGAAAAAAAAGTTACTTTTTAATCAAGATGAACAAGAGCTGAACAAGATGAACCAGAGCTGTAAAAGGGCATCCCAAAAGAAAGAACAAGGAATTCATTCTGCAGAGCTACCAGGGCTAGAGCTGAGGATCTGAGCCACCAGCAGGAAGATCTCAGCTGGATTTGGCTGTGCAGATAAAATCAAAGGTGCAGTGCAAAGACAAAAAGCCTTTGAGAGCCCCCACAGAGGCTCACACAGAACCCCCACTGCAAGCAGGAGCCTGGTCAGAACTCCTGGCGGGACTGGGTGATGGGAGAAGCACAGGAACTCCAGGGAGGAAAGAGGCAGGGAAGCCAAGTAGTTAGAAGACTTCAGAAAGTTGGCCACCATCAAATCCAAGAGCATTGACTCTATAAAATTGTGTTGGTGGTGCAGATACAGCTTGATTGCCATGGTCAAGGTGGCCAGCTGATTATTCCCTCACATGTCCACACAACCTAAAATTCCTTGAGTTTGTTTCTAAAGTGTCTTGAAAGGATTCAGGTGCAACTTTTCCTGACTGACCAACCTCATTGTAAAAGTTTTGGGAGACATTTAACCTAAAAAAGCTCTCAAAAAAATGCCTTTGTACATCCTCAAGCTAAATATTACCAGATAGGAGATTTCCTCTCTTCCTCCTGACTGGCACTCAGGAAAGGAAACCCATCCTTGGCCAGCTCCATTCACTTTGCTCCAGTCACTGGAGATCTCCAAATCCTGGCACCCATGGCCTTTCTCATCCCCTCTAATCCTTTCCTCCTCCTCTTCCCACAGCACCAGAGCATCTCTGGATGGTTCTGGAGACTTTTCTACCATCTTGAGCAACGAACACACTTCCTCTCCATCCTCTTTAGTGAAACATTCCTCATCAGCCTGCACCAAATTCTCATGTTCTGACTTACAGGCTTTGTTGGGACCCATCTGCCCTTATGTTTCCACAACTGGGCCATGAAATTTTAAAAAACCAACAGAATTCCCACTTATCCAGAGCAATAGCAGCTCTTGTGGATGGATCCTGGCACTCTGAGATAGGGAGCTCTTTCAGCAGTCCCACCTACTCAAGTAAAATATATTTTATCCGAATTTCTGTATTCCAAATACACCCACCAGTGACTCTGCATTGAAAAACTGACCATTAGGATAAGTTATAAAGCAATCAGATGCTAACAAGCAGCACAAAAATTTTAAAAACAGTTATTCTTTTAAGAGAGCTTTTCACAGTTCTTTACTTGGCCCACCTTTCTCTCCCCTTATTTAAAAAATATTACAAGCAGAATAATCATAATGGATATGCTCCAGAAGTTTAGAAACAACATCAAAAACTTTTTTTGAAGTCACAGTATATATATANNNNCAAAACAAAACAAAACAAAACAATCAAACAAAAAACCCTAACAAACAAACAAATGAAAAAACCACCAAAAACCCAAAAAAAACCAAACCAAAAAACTAAACTAAAACCCAAAAAAACCCCACCAAAACTAAAAGAATGAACGCCCTGATCCTGTAATTTATGGTTGTATAACACAGGGATAGAGAGGGACGTTTCACAAGGGTTTAGAGTGAGAGGAAAGGGGGGAATGACCTTAAACTAAAGGGGGACAGGGCTGGATGGGATCTGGGGCAGGAATTGCTCCTCTGGGAGGGAGGGAAGGGCTGGAATAGAATTCCCAGAGCAGCTGTGGCTGCCCCTGGATCCCCAGGCCAGCTTGGACACCGGGGCTCGGACCAACCCGTGACACTTCGAGGCATCCCCACCACGGCTGAGCTTTCCCTGACTAATTCCTACCATCCCTCCCAACCCAAACCACTCCCCAAACAACTCCCAGAGGCAGAAGCAGCTTTCCCTGTACCTGGTTTGTCAGTGGGAGTGGCTGCTCGAGCTGCTCGGCGTAGGATAAGGCGGAGACCTGCTGGTCGCTGATGCTCTGCTGCCGCCGGTCACTGTACTGCTGATGAGAATGGGACATCTGTCCAGCCATCTGAAGGCCAGCAGCATGGAATGAAAACGATGGTGCGAGCCGAACAGATGAAGGTTTGCATGCTGAAGTCTCTCCTCCTGGAAAGACAAAAGTGGGGAAAAGGTGTTAAGCAGGTGGTGGATGGGGGTGGGAAATCTTGGATTGAGTTCGGGTTTTTGGTATTGGAGCTCAGGGGAGAGTTCGGAGGGAGTGATCCCAGAATCGGCTTCAGGGAAAGGTTTTCTGTAAGGTTGGATTGGAAAGGTGGATAGAGACTTCTCCCATGGGCAAGGGAATGGTCTTAAGCTGAGACAGGGCAGGGTTAGATGGGGTCTTGAGCAGGAATTGTTCCCTGTGAGGCTGGGCAGGCCCTGGACTAGAATTCCCAGAGCAGCTGTGGCTGCCCCTGGATCCCTGGCAGTGCCCAAGTGGAGCAGCCTGGTCTGCTGGAAGCTGTCCCTGACCACCAGAACTTGATCCTTAAAGGCCCCTTCCAACCCAAACCATCCTGAGACTGTAATCCTGAGCGTCCCTTTCCTCACATCTTCACCTGGGTGTCGTAACTCAGTCAGAATTTGACAGGGGTTATTCCAAACACAATGAATTCCATGTATGAATTCCATGTATGGATTCCATGTATGGATTCCACAAAAGCCAGAAAAACACACGAGTTCTGCCTGTCAGGGTTGCTCCCAGCAGCTTTCTGGACTGACTTTAGCAAAGGAAAATCCAGTGTCCAGCCTCAGAAGCTCATCTCTGTTTGGGGATAAGGTTTAGGGGTGATGATGGTGGTGTTGGGATGCTGGTGGGACTGGGATGATCCCAAAGGGCTTTTCCAACCCTGGTGATTCCCTGAATCCTCGATTCCCTGTCCTCTTGTGTTTACGCCTCCCTACAAAGTGCAGCAAACAAAGAGCAGCTGCAATCTGAAAGCAAAGTTATCACTGAAGATTAAATTTAGAAGGAAGGTGTTAAACAGCCAAGCACCTGACCAGCAAAGGGAAATCCCCACTTCCTTTACAGTCCAAACCTCACAAGAAAACACAAGCAATAGAAAACAGGAGATGAGTACAGCCAAGATTTGGCTTTCTTAAAAATAACTCTGTCAAAAGAAAACTAAAATATTAAAATTGATACTGCACCATTGACTCAACACCTATCAGGGCAACAGAAGAACTGCATGGATAAAATCAAACACCATTTCACATTGATTATATTAAAATATTAACCATTTTAAGTTAACATTGCACAGAAAATTACTTCTACAAAATGTCCATTAAAAACTGAGAATCAGAGTTAATCTTCCATCTCTACAAGTTGGATTTAGTGAACACTTCCTGATTCACTGAACACTCCTGTAAGAATGGCTGAACATATGTAAGACATCATCCAGTATCTCTAGTTTTTGCTCTTTTAATTTCTGAGGTTCTGCTTAACCTGAAAAAAAAAAAAATCATAATCTCACTTAGCAACATCATGGTGACTGAAGTAAAAGTCAAAACAATATTTAAATCAGAGAGTCAAAAATACCACTAATTCTAAATTGTAGAGCCAGTTACTTTCAAAGGTTTAAATCTTGTATTCTCTTACCCCAGGTCACAGGTTTCCAATAGAGAGACACCTGGCCAATTATATAACTTAATAAAAACCAATTTTATTTTTAAAAATTCTGCCCTTCCATGTGTTCCTAAAAAAAACAGAAAGCTCAAACATATAAACCCCCAAATCCTGGCACCATGGGGTTCTCATTTACAGTTTGACTTCATAGGATCTTCTGACAATCCAAAAATCACAACAAATCTGAGGACAAACTGAGTCATGCACTACACACATTGAAAATAAAGTAAAAAAAGAAAGTAAAAGAGTGTTAAAAGTATAATTATCCCACAAACTAACAGTTGTAATTTGATGTTTTGGTTCAGCTTCAAACTTGCAGCTTTCAAATGCTCGTAGACCCTTTCCTCCCAAGTCCACCTGCATCCAAGTCCATAAATTTTAATTTTTTAGTTTAACATTATTTGGAATTTGCTGTTTGTGACTAACAAAGAGGTTGGAGGACAGCCTCACGCCAAATGTGATGCCACAAATCCAAACTGTGTCCAACAAGAACCTTCTTAAAGCAGGAACACAAATGGTTCTACAGCAAATCTCAGGAACAGGGACAGGATTAGAGCCTGAGCAGTGAAGGATGACAAGGAGATGGATGGGACTTGGCCAACTCATCCCCGTGTTCCCATCCTAAATGGAAAAGAATTTGAGTCATCTCTGACATGGGACTGACCTCACCCACATCAGCAAGCAGCAACAACCACCTGGATCAGAAATTGGGGACCTGCAAGGATCCACAAGGATCCAGGAGATTCCATCTTTCCAAGTTGTCCCTGTGACTGCCAGGACTCCCTGGCCACCAACACGAACGAGTCACACTCAGCTCCTGGCCCTGCTGGAATCCCTGCCCTTGCCACATGCCAGGCTCTGCAATCCTATCCCAGGACATGTAATCCCAAGAGAACACTCCTGGAAACACCTGGTGACACTTTAGGAAGAAAGGAGGGGGAAATAAGGACTGGTTAGAATAGAAATGTTGACCTCCTTTAGTTTTAGGTCGAGGAGTCGCTCCAGAAATAGGGACATTTGTGCACAGCCATTAAATGAGGATCACAAAACCTCTGGTGGCTCCCAGATTGTTTTTTGGCTCATCTGGAGAGCTCCAGACATCCAAAAAAAAAATAAATCAGGGATCTGCTGACCACCATGGAAGGACTAAAATCCACTGGGCTCGTTCCCACAGCACAACCAGAACTTCCACAGGACAAAAATATCTGTGAGCAAGGTGTAGTCAATCAGCAATTTTCCTTTTTAACCACTACAAGATCAAGTGATCACACCTTGTAAAGCATCTTGGGAGCAAAATGAAATAAAAAAACCCCAAAACATATGCCAAGATCTCAAAGCATGAGGTACATTAAGGGAAAAGATTATGGATTTGGAGTGGGTAGAATTATCTTACAAATAGGTCTTACCTAATGTTAGTTCAGGGGAGGCATAAAAATACCCACCTTGATGTGTATTTGCACTCAAAAGAGGCTCACAGCTCAGAACTCTCTGAAAATAGACACACTGCAAAAATGGATTCCCTCAGAAAGGAAAAGGGTTGCTTCTCCAAGCATCATCTCAACACAGTGGAAGAAGTACAAAAATACATTTATTTATTTGGTGAGGACAGAAAATACTTTTGTCATTCAAAATAGCTGTGTTTTAAATGGATTTTATTTTTTTTTTAATGGATATTTTGGGGGCTCCCCATCCCTGGAAGTGTCCAAGGCCAGGCTGGATGAGGCTCTGAGAAATCTGGGATAGTGGAAGTTATCCCTGCCCATGGCAGGGGGTGGAACTGGATGATTTTAAGATCCCTTTCAACCCAAACCATTCTGTGATTTTATGACTTTTCCAACCAACAAAGAAATTATTAACTCCAGGTATAACAAATACTTGAGATTGTGATTACTGAGGGGTCTATAAATGAACTACAATTGGTGTAATATTGGAAAAGTTTGTGCAAATTTTTGCCCAGATTTTTAAGAACTCAATGCAGATTCAATTTCCTACCTCAATCATTTGAGATCCTGTTATTCCCATTTTAACATCAGTCCACATAACTCATTTAGACATTAAACCTCCTCCCAAAAAAAGTATTTCTGGTGGTAAAACACATCCCTGGCCCTCTCCTTTAAGCTACAGTGAGGCACAAACATTCACTGACTGACAGGGAAGAGCTGCAGGTGACTGAGTGATCCCAAGAGTGGAGCATCAATCCAGAAAAAATCAGTGTATTGTAGCCAAAGCCCAACTGGCCATAGGATGGGGCAACCTCCAAAGGTCTCTTCCAGCCTCAACTTTTCCATATTTCTGTGTCACGAAAGTCAGCACAAAGTGAGATTTCTCTCTGGATCAGGAGTTGTTGGAGTAGCTCCTCTGTCAGGTGGGACTGCACCTGAAAATCCCAACAGTAATTCCAAGGTTTCTTTGCATTCCTGTCACCCAGCTCATTAAAGATCTACTTTGCTTCTCAAAGTATCTTTGTGACTCTCTTTGTCCCTCTGTCACACTTCTGAGTGTTCTACTGAGCTCTATTCATAGTGAAAGACAAAAAAGGAGGCAAAGTCAGACAAAAATCATTAGAGCATTTAAAAAGTGACATTTCCTTAACACACCTTTCTACTTCTCACCTCACAATTAAAAATTAGCCCCCAAAAAGGGCCATTGTGACAGCTTGGACCCTGTGAGTGATGCAAATCTGCCTTCAGGAGTGACAAAAGCATGTCCCAAGTGCAGCAGCAGATCTTGGTTCCATGACATGATAAAAGTTATCTTGCTGATAACAGAACCTCTGCAACAGCCTAAAAAACACTTCCCTGCCTGCTGATTGTTGTGTAAGACAAAGCAGGTAAAAGCACTCAAAGTCCCAGCAGCATTTATTTCATACTTCTAAAAGTTTAAATGCAGGAATTCCCCAAGTTTGGAAGAGTTCAAGGCCATGCTGGACATTGGGGCTTGGAGGGAGCTGGGCTAGTGGGAGGTGCTCCTGCCCATGGCAGGGGTGGAATTAAGGTCCAAGATCTCAGGCTGAAGTGTGAAACTTCCTCTGCACAACTCATTTCCATTCTCCCTGCCTTGCCAGAACTCTTCCTCCTTCCCTTCAGCATCCTCCCTCCTAAGACCATTGCTTTGACCTGCAATGTTTTGAGCTTCTTTCCCTGCCTCTCCCTCCTATCCCACCCTCCCTCTCCACGTTTGGCTTGTTCAGCCATGTGCAGATATTCCCTCTATTCCCTCTCAGGGATATGCTGGCAGCTGAGTGAGAACCTGGCAGAAAACACCACCAGAGAATAAAAGTGTGAAGTGTCTTGTGGGGCCACACCACGGAACAAACACAGTTCTTACTGAGCAGGACAGGTTCAGACTTTCAATCTTTTTATTTCCAGCCCTTGCTAAGCCACCACAGGTGAAGGCAAGCATTTCTTGTTGGGTTTTTTCCTGTGTTTAAATTAGTGATGTGAAAGCTGCCCACTCTAAGAAAACCCTGTGTTAGCTGAGGAACCCTCTTCCTCCACAGAAAGTTGTTTTTTGTTGGGGTTTTTATGTTTGGTTGGTTGGTTGGGGTTTTTTTGTTTTGTTTTTTGTTTTTTGGGTTTTGGTGTTTTTTGCAAGGTTCATTGTTTTGCAGAGTTCTGATCAACTTTATTTCTTGAAATCTCTGCTTGGAAAAGTTCTCAGCATCCGTGAGCATTGTGATAGTTCAGCCATTGAAGAGTGCCTGGAAAAGGGAGCCAGATCCCTGCACTGCTCTGATACCCAACCACCTCAGAGGTGTGCCAGCACATCCTAAAACAGACAGGGAGCATCAGCAACAAGCACTGAGAACTCTCTGTTCAAATAAACCCACCCTGAAGATGAGTTAGACCCACCAGAGTCCTGCCTGAGCATCACAAACCTCAGCCGCTGGGAATTGGAGAGTTTGGAACAATCATCTTTCAACCTGAACTCTGAGTGAACTCCTGCAGCCCTGCTCTGCCCATTGTCCCTGCTCATGGGCTTTGGAGTGAGGGGGGACAGGGACCTCACTGTGCCTGCTCTGGAGTGGGAAAAGCTGAGAGAACCCAGGGAACAAAGGGAAATTACCTGCGGCAGCTACCGGAGAACAATCCCGTTATAAATATCCCACAGCAGTTCCTCCTCTCAGGAACTTTCTTATTGTGGGGGAATTATTAAGAATGGCTCCTTCACAAGTTATCCTACAATAACCATTCAGCCAACTTCCCTGTACACAAATGCCCAACGCTGCTTTCCCTCGGAGCAGAATGGAGCCCTAAACTTAGAAACAGCCTCGCTCTCCAACCCCATCCACGGGCCAACAACACAGCCAGGGATTCCTCCTGCTCCTGCTCCTGCTCTTCCCTGCTGGCCAGAGCTGCAGGGAGGTCACGGTGCTCAGGAGATGATATCAAACTCCTGGGTGCCATCTTTTCCCAGCCTGGAGGAAAAGTAGGCCAAGAGCAGGTTCATGAACTGTTCTGCCTCTGCTGAGCCCGACTTGGCCGCTTCCTTCCCCGGATGAGCTGCAGCAGGAGGTGGATTTTGGGCAGGACTTGTGGGTTTTGTGCAATCAGAGGACACCAGTTCTTCCCTTTCCTGGAGAAAAATTGGGGCTCAGAGCTGTCACAGGGAAAAAACTGTGGGAAATAGCTTAAAAAAAAAATATAAAAGGCCACTTCAAAAAGCTGGTACCAAAGGATTGAATGCTGCTGCTCATTGTAATTCTCCCACTACAAGAGGAAGAAGTTTCTAAAACTCATTTAATCCACTGGCAACACAGTATATAAATCTGTGTTTTATTAACTTATAAATATGACTTTGAGTACACTCTGGAGAATCTTAGAACTGAGAAAATGTTGTGAAAGTGAAACCACTTTTT
>WEIU01005658.1:118122-143666 GCA_013389925.1 Aegithalos caudatus | reverse complement strand
CGTCCCAGGGAAAATAAGAAAATTTTTTTTTTTTTTTTGGTCTTTTGACCAATTTTTAAAGAAAAAAAAAAAATAAATAAAACCTACATAAGATTATCTGCCAGCATATTGATGTCTCTGCGCCTGTGACGGCGTGAATCCATCACACTGACCAGCACCGCTCGCGGGGCTGCTGGGGAGATTCCCCTTCCCACGCGCAAGGGGAGGATGCGGCTGTGGAAAACCGGCGGCTGGAAATGCAAAGAGTGACAGACAGACAGACTTACTCTGGAAGCCCCCGGCTGTCCCTGCAGCAGCAGCAGCAGCAGCAGCAGCAGCAACAGCAGCAGCAGCAGCAGCAGCGCTGTGTCCCCTCTTTCTCTGTGTTTCTCTCTCTACGCCGTGGCGGCCGCAGCGATGCCGGGCATGTTTTACTGCACTTTGCCGAGCCCGGCAGCGATGTGCCAGCGCCGCTGCGAGTCACTCACCTGCCGAGGGGGTGCGGGGGTGTTTCCTGTTCTCCGGGGCTCCGCCAAGGTGCCACCGGACAGGGGACAAAGTGACACCGGCCAAGGGAACGGGCCGCCGAACCCCCGGAGCCGCCGGGGTGGCCTCGCTGGCCCAGGAGCGNGGACGGCGCCTGAGCCCCGGGCGCGCACCTGGGTACGGGGAATGAGGGGCACCGGGAAGGAGATCCCTGATTGCCAAGGGGGTCTTTTAGGTGGGATTGCCCAACTTGACAGAGATGGAGAGGGGAAATCTGATTTTATCCAGAGCACAAAATGTCAGTTTCAACAGAACTTGAAAGTTTTAGCGGTTCCCTGGTTTAACAACTTCATTTTGGACATTTTAGCAGTTGTGAAACTATTGAAAGGTCTCCTTCCATGCCTTAAAACATCACCTTAGTGAAACTCCTGAAATCTCTCCCTGTATGCCCTGAAACATCACCGCGTGTGCGCTACGCACCCCAAAAATCAGTGCCGCCCGTTCTTTATCCCGTGGCAACTTTTTAAACCAATTTCTCGCCTTTATTTCGTGCTGATCTCGCTGCAGCAGCAGCGTTACCTGACCAAGGGCATTACAAAGATTTTCCAACAATCCGGGCCGGGCCGGGACTTTGCAGCACTAATCCTTGTGCTGGGCTGCTCCGCTGGCCTTTCAGGGAAATACTTTTATCAGCACTTCAACCGAGAGTTCCTGGTGTCGGTGCAGCGCCTCCTCCTTCCCCCCACCTCCAAAGAACATTACTCACAATTTGCAGTTTGCAGCGCAAAACTAATTAGAGATGGAATAAATTACCTGCTGCATGGCAGCACGTCGAAGAGCACGAGAGGTGAAAAAACACCCAATATTTTATCTCAAATCAATACCCGGCCTGATGGCTCAGGCATTTCCAGTTGAACGTAAAGTTAACATAAATTTCGGCATCATTTTTTTTTTTTAAAGCTCTCCTTTTGGACAGATAGATATGTATTTAAAAAAAAAAATATTAAAAAAAAAAGTTTGTGGTTCTTTTTTTTTTTTTCCTACGCCTAAAACCCATCAAGGGAAATTACTTGAATTATTCTATTTCCCATTTGGAGTTACTGAGGCACAAGATATATTTAAACAGTTGGTAGAGAAAAAATGGGAAGCATCTCCCATATCAATGTACAGCCAGCATGCCAAACCATGAATGTAAGAGCTAAACAAGGGATGAATACATCATGTGCAAGAGTCTCACATGATATAAATTATTCAATACCTGACCAAAGAGAACAGCTTTCAGGAGAGAGGGGGAGGATCTCCAAGTACTTTTGTAGTTTGAATACAGGCAGGGGTAGGAATTGATGCAGAATCTTTTTAATTCGGTTAAATAATCCCGTGTATTTTCAAACTATTTCGCTGGGTGACATCCATCCATCCAGCTCTGGTGTCTACCATAAATAAAGGTGGATTTCATCTAACACAGTGATGACAATTTTAAAATAAAACCAACTGTAAAAATAAAATAACTTGGCACGTGGGCAAGTGTGTATTTTCAGAATTTAGGCTGTCCCCTCCTTCCACTTACAGGATTGGCACAACCCTATTGATATTAAAAGTCTTTTTTCCTTTGCTAATCCCAAACTGGCTGCACAGTTTGGGATTTTGGGGATTGGGTTTGAGATTGCTGTGAACCTACCACACACCTTTAAGGACCAACACACACACACATGGGGGCTTTTTAAGTGAAAAACTGAACTACAAAGAAATATCCCCCATTATAAATTCCACCTGGATGATGGGGAAGCTGCTGGTGTGATGATTCCAGGGAATCCCCTCACTGGCTGATTTCATGGATGATTTTCAAGTAGTTCACGTCACTCCAAGGGAAATTTATAGCACTTAAATTTTGTCTACAGAGCAGTTCTGTTGCATTTGAAGACATTGTACTGCTTTGATACTCTGTGTTAATAACACAAATTCTGACAGAGCTCCTGAAAACCAGAATACTTTGTATCCATAACACAAATCCTGATAGAGTTCCTAAAACTCAGAATACTTTGTATTAACAAGACAAATTCTGATGGAATTCCTAAAAACCAGAATATTTTGTATTAATAACACAAATTGTGGTAGAGTTCATAAAAACCAGAATACTTTAAAACTTTTAGGTGTGCTGTCCTTATTAATCCGTATCACAGTTCATAAAATAAAAACATTCCAGGTTTTTTCCTCACTCCAAAGTTGCTTGGAAGCACCAAAACTACTCCATAAAATCCTCACAGGTCGTGAACTGCACCTAAACCATTTTTCTCCTGTGTTTTCAATGATTTGATGACTGATATTCTGACACCTGCATTTTGTAGCAGGAATCTAAAGACAATCCTGAAAAACTCAGGGTTCTCAAGTCACTAAACAAGAAATCATTCCCCACTAAAAAGTTTCAATAGTTCCATATCCAGCTTAGTGCTCATCACAGAAAAAAACAAACAAACAAACAAACAAACAAACAAACAAAAAATAATTTAAAAAATAAATAAAAAAACCCACCCAGAAATAAATCCAGGCAAGGGGGTTGACAAGCCCAGTGAAACTTCACAATTCCAAAGCACTCATTTGAAAGCCCAATTTCCTGCCTTTGTAATAATTCCTGTATTTAGTACACACACTTTTAAGTTTAAGCAATTACTTCTTTTGATTTGTCTCACCTTGAAGTAGAAGCTTTTAAGGAAAGAAAAAAAACAAACTTAAGAGTGGTTGAATCTGTACTTCCAGCTGGAAACCACCAAAAACTGGGGATGCCAAACTTCACTAATCCAAACAATATCACCCCAAAGGGGGGCTCACTGTAAACTATGAATTTCTCTCAAGTAACACAAATTTCAACCCAGAAAAATTTAAAACACAACAACAAAAAACATATACAAAATCAACAAAAAATATCATTATTCCTTTAGTGTGATTTTGAAGTGTAACTTGCATTTTTCCTTCTAAAGCTTTACTGTTCCTAGCATAAACTAAGGAGTGGGTATTAAAGCTAACAATGAAAACTGGGGTTTTGTTTACAGTAAGAATAACAATGAGAACAACACTACCCAAGTATCAGTCATGCAAATTTTAAAAACAAAATTTTGTCTGCATCTTCAAGAATCCCACAATGGTTTGGGTTGGAAGGATCACAAAAATTATCCCATGGCAGGGACAGCTCCCAGTGTCCCAGGCTGCTCCAAGCCTCTGTGTCCAACCTGGCCTCGGGCACTGCCAGGGATTCCATCCCAGCCCCTGCCAGGGAACAATTCCTGCCCAATATCCCATCTAAGCCTGCTTTCCTTCTGCTGATTGCACCCATAAATCTGATTCCCAGCTTACAAAAACTCCCATTTGCCATGAGTGGGCTCCTCCTTTACAAGAAGTGCTACCTGTCCCCTGCAGGGACATCATGGAAGATGCACAAACCAGGGACAGCCTGTTCCAGCTGGAACATTTGAGCTTCTCCTTCCATCAGTCTCTGGTTTTTCTGGAATTTCAATTCCCAGAACCAGCTCCTGAGAGCTGCCTGTCACCTGCAGCATCCATGTGGGAAGTGATGAACCCTGGCCACCAAAAACAGCAGGTGACTTCCAGGGGGTGCAGGGAGGGAAGGAATCATTCCAGCATTTCCTGAAGGATCTTCCAACTACAGCAAGGAAAAGCTGACAGGATAACTGGTCATGGTTTGGTGTTGGGTTTGGGTTTCCTCACCTCCAGAGAGGTGCAGTGGAAGCATTCTACCTGAGGAAAGAGACTTGGATGTTTCCAAGGAAAGGTGATGATGGAAAATTATTTACAGGATCTAAAGCCCAAACACAGAAGGATTTCTTCAATGTTCAGCCAACAACTCTGTTGAGTTGTTTCTCTGGGAAAAATCACCCCAAATCCTGTTCAAAGCAGAAAAGTTAACGATGTTCTAACACCTAAATGCTTTTAATTCAAACAAAACTGCCCTGGTCTGCTCAGGGAATGTTCCCAGCTCCTGAGGACATTCCAACATCACATTTACAGGCACCAGGCACGACTGTCCTGCAATGCAAAGGAACCACAAGCTAACAAAGTCATGGCACCAAGGGGGAAGCCACTGCAAGTCAAGCAAAGTGAAACACCCACACACAAACTATTTAAAAGTTTAAAAGGTATCAGTAAGCTTCAAAGCTTCAGCATTGAGGTTTTAAGAGTCTTGGAACAGCCTGGCTCTTCCCTGGCAGGCAGATGCTGAAAGGAGAGGGAAGAAGTTGGAAGTGCCCTCCTGCCTTGAGTGAAAACTCATTGAAGTGAGGGCTGTGTCAGGCTGTGGTGGGAAGAGATGACTGAGAAGGGGTGCAAAGAGATGCCACCCCAAAGAGATGTCACCCCAAAGAAATGAAAGAAATGTCACCCCAGAGAAATGTCATCCCAGAGAGATGTCACCCCCAGCAGGACATCAACAGGGCAGTTATCCAACAGCTCTCCAGGGAATGGGATTTTAAGTTGCCCAGAGCAGCCGTGGCTGCCCCTGGATCCCTGGCAGTGCCCAAGGCCAGGTTGGACATTGGGGCTTGGAGCAGCCTGGGACAGTGGAAGGTGTCCCTACCATGGAACTGGATGAGCTTTAAGGTCCCTCCCAACCCAAACCATTCAGTAATTCCATGAATTTGGAGGAGAAAATACAAAACAATCTCAGGATCTGCCACCTCTGCGAGAGCCACGTAACTCATCATTCTCACCACTTCCATGGAGCCCAACTTTTTACCAAACCCACCAAAGAGTTTAAAAGCCTTACCAAAAAAAGAGCATTATTGTTCCTCATGCTCCAAACCCACTGCAGAGAGCAGGGCCTTGGTGCAGGAGGAGCAGAACAAGCCCAAAGCACCTGCTCCTGTTTTGCAGCACCAGTTGTTCTGCCAAGCAGTGGCGACACTCGAGGCTGAGCTTTGCCAAAGCATCTGGGCTGAAAGCACCACGGTGTTGTTCTCTGGCACTGCTGGCCAAGGGAGCACAGAAATGCTTCCAAATGTCACTCAAGCTCACACAAGCTCCTCAAGACTTCCTTGGGAATTTGTGGGATTGCTGTGATTTCTCAGCAGCTCCAGAGAGCCTGACTGTGTCTGAGCAGAAGGGGCCATAGAGAACTTCCCTTCTTTTTCTGCCCCAGGATAAGGGGAGGCTTCCCAACATGTCTGCAAACACAAGGGAGTGGACAGAGGTGGAAAATTGTCTTTGCCATCATTTGGGAGAGGACAGCATAGGCAGTCCCTTCAGAGGGTCACAGCATTGACCACCTTTAGCCAACAGTCCAATGTTTAAAACATCTTCAAGGATTAAATGACTTTGCCAGGGGAGGTTCTGATTGGATAATCAGGAAAAACTTTCCATGCAGGAGTGGTCAGGCCTTGGGCTGAGCTGCCCAGGGAGGTTTGGAGTCCCTGTGTGTGGGAGTGTTCAGGAGGAGTCTGGAGGTGGCCTTGGGGACAGGGTTTGGGTGATGCTGCTGGGGCTGGGACTGGATGATTTTGAACTCCAATGTTTAACAACCCTTTCAGTGAAGAAATTCAGTGAAGAAATTCCTGCTGGTGTCCAGTCTGAGCTTCCCCTGGCACAGCCTGAGGCCTTTTCCCCCTGTCCTGTCCCTGCTCCCTGTGAGCAGAGCCTCCTGTTCCATGGGAAGCTCAGACACCACAGGGATCTTGTGTTCCCAGCTCCCAGGATTTCATTCCTAAGGGTCAGAAGCACGTTAGGCACACAATCACACCTGGAATTTCCTGGGCTTGTCCCTCCTTTGTGCTGAGGACCCCAAAAAGGGCTGAACAAAAAACTCTCTGACTCTCCAAAGCTGAGCACAGCGATGCTTCTCCATGGAGCATCTTGTCCAGACTCTTCCAAAAACCTCCTGAGGGATTTCTTGTTCTCCAAAACTGATCAGTTCCTGGCTTTGACTGAGGGAAGCCAGGCCTCTGTAAGAGGTGCCATTAATCCAAAGGTGCAGTACCTGTCTAATTACCTGGTCTTTGATGAAATTCCAACGATTCATTAAGAGCTGATGTTGAAAGGAGCCCAAATGGGTTTTTTTTAAGTAGCTGCTACCCAGACTCGCTCAGAAGACACCGATTCACTTTTCTCTAAATTGATCAAAAGGCTTATCCAGGAGGGAGATTAACCATCTTCCTAATGGGTATGGGCAGCTTCTTGGGAAGACAAAGCTACTGCTAATCTGTTAGCGAGGATAATGTGGATTTTTGATGGTAAAAAGATATTGCTAATAAACTGGGATCCACGGCAGGGAATGTGACACAAAGTCAAACAATAAAATACTGTAACCAGTGTGTAAATACTGAACACCTGTATCTGTGCAAAGGGCATTGGTAGGGAAGGAATTGCCCAGAAAAGCTGTGTCCCACCCCTGGAAGTGTCCAAGGGCAGGTTGGACAGGGCTTGGAGCAAGCTGGGATCATGGAAGGTGTCCCTGCCCATGGCAAGGACTGGGAATGGGATGAGTTTTAAGATCCCTTCCAACCCAAATCATTCTGGGATTCTATGAAAGCAAGAATTCCCTTCTCCTCTCTACCAACCCGTGCCCAGAAAAAACAAAAAGTGAAGCAGATTTTTCATTCATGCTGTACAGACTAAAATTCATGGAATTACAGGACACAAATGATTCCTCAAGTGCCTGAATATCCACTGAGTGTTTACTCAAATACCTGTAGCCAGAGTGAAAGACTTCAAGTGAGAAGACGTCACCAGGGATCTGGAAGAGTTTTGAACCCAAATCCCTGCTCCAGACGAAGTTAGCTCCCAAATTCTATTTAAGGAAACTCCTTCTATTGAAGAAGTGGAGTATTCAGCTGGCTCCGTTTTGGTGGCACTTTTTTTTTTCTGAGCAGAGAAGTGTCAGAATTTTTTGCATTTGGATGGCAGCCTATAGAGCCTGGATTTCTCCCAAGAAAAAAAACCAAGTTGTGCTTCTTGCCTTCCCCTGGAGCTCCACATGCCTCCAGACATAAAAGAAAACACCAAACAAACAAACAAAAAAAAGACACAACAACTACTTTTTGCCTTTCTCAGGATCCAAACAGTCATTGCCTGGGGCCTTTTGCTACCAGAATCTTTGTTGGAAAACAAAGCTGAACATAGAATTTAAGCTGAAGGTGCAGAATCCTAACTTGAAAACTGACCCATTGATTTGGGTGTGAAGCAGATTTTTTTTTTTCCTGAGGAAAATCTCTTTTCTTTACAAGAGAAGTCATGAAGACTCCTGAAGTCCATGAAGTCAGCCTGAGCCAGAGGATGAGAACAACTTTACAGATAAAATTGCTCAGAAGATGGAAGAAAAGCTGATCTTTCGAAGGAAATCAGCAAAAAATTCTCCCAGGCTTTGTAAGGGAGAAGGAAGCAAAGGAATATTCCTGCAGCTGCAGGTCAGGAAAAAAGAAGTTACATTTCTATAGCTATATTTATATATTATGTATATATAACAAAAGATAGAACAACCCTGGAGTTTTTTGCTTTGACAAGAGGGAGAAAAAAAGCAATTTTCTTCTGAGACATCATAAGTCCAAAGAGAAAGGAAAAATTATTTAAGGACAACAGTGGAATTAATGGCTGAGGAAGCATGGAAGCAGCAGCTGAGTACTCCTGGATGCAGCATATCCCAGGAATCCTTCCCACCAGGCAGCCAGGACAGGGAAGCAGCACAGAATTCCCTGTACTAACAGGGAAACAGCTCTTTTTGTCTGGGAATTGGTGCTCTGAAATCTCCTCTGACCACATCTGCTCCTGCAGCTCTCTGCTGGCACAGTTTACAAATCAAGGCTCTGCCTTGAGACAGCCTCCTTCCAATCAGTGAAAATGGCAAAGCAGGAGAGGCTCAGCTGTGAAGAGAATTTGGTAAAATCCTGGGATGTCAAGAAAGGAAAACACGTCAGAAGCCTTGGCCAATGGCTGCACTGCTCACCTCCAGATTTTGGGCTGTGACCCTTTTCCTTTGCAAGATTTAAAAGAGGTTCATGCTCTTATCCAACACCTGCCCAGGGTCATTAAAGGTGAGGAATAATCACTTGATTCTGAGGATGAGCAATGATAAAACACAGGATCATCACAAACTGGTCTAAATTAAAACACACAAGACTAAGCTGTATTTTTTTTTTTCAGTTATTAATTTATTACAATTTCCTTCAGCATCTCAGCTTGCCCAGAGCAGCTGTGGCTGCCCCTGGATCCCAAGGCCAGCTTGGACATTGGGGTTTGGAGCAGCCTGGGACACTGGGAGCTGTCCCTGCCATGGCAGGGTAGAAATGGGATCTTTAAACTCTTCCCAACCCAACCCATTCTGGATTCCATGACCTCAACAGCCAATTTTGAAAAAGTGAATTTTGAAGAAAACTCCAGAGATGTGAACATTTAAGTTTAAAAAGAAACATTGCTTTATTTACATCCCCTTCTGAGCCTGAGCAGCAGAAATATCCTTAAATTCCACACAGTGGATCCATCACTGGACTCAGGGAAATCTCCAGGAATTATTCAGCACTGGGAAACGATGACTTGGATTTTGCAGCTGGGAGTTTTAAGAAGGTCTAACTTAAGAAACAAGAATAAATCAATTACCAGCTCGCTGCTTTTTTTCACAGTCATTAAGGGCCTAACACAGAGCCTCCCATGAACATCTGGAACTCACCTAAAGTGAAGCTGGAAATGGAATTATGATGGACATCTGCTGCCTTTCAGATATTTTCCTGAACTTCAGTAAGTGAAATGTTTCAAAGGGCCTAATTCCCACTTTTATTCCAAATTAGCACAAAGCCTCTGCGTTACTGGAAGGTACAAAACTTGGTAAATATATTTGGCTGGGGGTTTAATTTATTTTGTATTTTATAAGCTAATATAATACATGTGAGCCATTATTCTATACCTACATGAAGAAAAAAAAAACAATTTTATATTCAACCCAGCTCATGGAGAAGGATCTGATCTATTGAGAGGCATTAACAGCAAGTCAGAACTCACATTAACATGGCAGCTGAAATCATAGATACTTTTACCAATATATAAAATCTTGGAGAACCAGATCATTCCTTTTAGGCATCTTCAGGACCCTGGAGGAGCAGGAAGATGCCAGTCCTGTTTTAGCTAAGATAAAAAACCATGTCTGGATCTCCAGGTATTGCCAGAAACAGTTTATTTTTCTGGAGTGGCAAGGCAGTCCTGAGGAATTGTGGACTTTAATCACAGGATTAAATATTTCCTCTATTTAAAGGCCTCACTACCTATAAAACCAGGTAAAAATGAAACCAACTTCATCCACCTTTACAAACATCACCCTACTGTTGATGTCCAGGCACAGCACATCTGCTGATCCCTCTCCATCACATCTGAAGGAGCACAAACAAGTGGCAAGTTCACCCCAAAATGCTGAGCTCAAATAAGCAAGATGCTCAAATGTTAAAATTTTCTGTGGTTTTAGTAAAGGAAAAGCAAAGTGTGGGATGGTTTGGCAAACTTGAGGTTGGATTCTCTGTTCACAAAGTGGATTCAATGAGATGAAGGAATGCACAAAAAGAAAGCAGTTACAAGATCCAGAATTAACCAGTAAAAGAACTTCACACCCTGCTCCCTGCTTGCATGCCCAGTTTGTTAAGGGATTTACAATAACCAATTTGTTAGGAAAATGCCAGCACCAACAGATTCTCATGTGGAAGGAGGAAATCAAGAACAGATCACTTTTCTCAGCCTGGAACACAACTGCTGCCACCTGTTCCACCTTTCCAGCAGAGATGTTCACCAGCTGGCTCTGTGTGCAATAAACTCAAACCTGGGTCCCCAAAGATAATTTGGGGTTTAACTCAGCCAGAAGTCAGCAGGGCTTAGGTGTGAGTGTCAGTGAGTGCTGAGCCTCAGCAGCCAGGCTTTTCCCTTAGCCTGGGCTGGGTATTCCCTGCTCCTCCCAGGACAAACTGGAAGGTCAGATCCTGAAATCTGATGTGTCACTGCTACAAACAAATGATGTTTCTTGCTCTCTCATCTAATCCCTGCCCTTAACAGCTTATCAACAAACGTGGGCTTGAGACTGTGGCGTCACAAGGGAAATGTGAGGGTGAAACATTCCCAGTTTTATGTTTTCCAAGCTTAATTGTGCTCCTAAATCCAGCAGGGTTTACCCAGCCCTGCTGAGATGATGTCTGAGCTGCACCCAGTGACATCAGAGGGCTGACAGATGTGGCCTGGAGCTGCCTGATGGAAATATCCAAGCTATCCATGGAAAGCTGATTGCACATTGAAACTCTGCTAAAACCTGCTGAGAGGAACTCACTGCCCTGTGTGTAACCAGGAAAAAACTTTGTCATCAAGCTGAGCATATCCTGGGTTGCTCTGGAAAGCTGGGAATCCACCAGCATGATCCCAGTTAGGCATCAACACATCTGGGCATTGACACATCTGGGCACCACTGCCTGCAAGTGTTTGATAGAAACATTACAAACCACATATCACAGGATGAATTAAATACAACAGGAAGCACCAGCCTGGGTAGAAAAAGAGAAATACAAATCTTCCAAGTCAGAATGTCCAATTTCAGCAAGATTTAGGAACAATATTTGCCCAGTTCTTGCCTCCTCTTTCCTGATGAAGTATTAATAATGGAATCCTTACCAAGAACTACTCAGGCCTGGCTGTTAAGAGAGCCATCCTATGGTGTCTGCATTTTATAACCTAACCCCAAAGGAGAAGAACTTTAGGGATGGGGGGAGAGGGGCTTTCCACCTGGCTCCATGATTTATGAAGGATTCCTCCTACAAACATTTGCTGCCCTGCTGATGGATTCAAGACACAATGTACTCAGGCTGAGGGAGCTGGGAAGGGGCTGAGGGAGCTGGGAAGGGGCTGAGCCTGGAGAAAAGGAGGCTCAGGGGGGCCCTTGTGGCTCTGCACAAGTCCCTGCCAGGAGGGGACAGCCGGGGGGGTCGGGCTCTGCTCCCAGGGAACAGGGACAGGAGGAGAGGGAAGGGGCTCAGGCTGGCCCAGGGGAGGCTCAGCTTGGCCAGCAGCAGGAATTTCCCCATGGAAAGGGGGCTCAGGCCTTGGAACTGCCCAGGGAGCTTGGCAGTGCCCATCCCTGCAGGTGGCACCTGGAGGTGGCACTCAGGGTGACAAGGTGGGCACTCCCTGGGCTGGGAGGGCTTTTCCAGCCTCAGGGATTCCATGAAATACCCAGCAAGGACACCCTGGGAGTCCTTCAGGAGCACCAATGTCAGCTGGGATTCCTGGAAAGCTGCAAAAGCTCCCAAACTGGGGCTGCCTGTGCCAAGGCCATGGGAAGGAATTCCTGTGGATGTGACCCAAGGGCCTTTCCCTTGGATTCCCTTCCACACCCACCCTCACTCCAAACTCCTCTCCAAACCCTCCCAAGCCAGGCCTGCAGGAGCAATCCAGGAACATTTGCTGCCCAAAGCAGCAGAAACAGGACACAAAATGGGATGCACAAGACAGGGCCACTGCCAGCAGCCACCTGAGCCAGTAAATCCCTGGGACAAGGCACAATTCCAGCTCCAAACTCACTTTCACCATCCCATTGCTGCCTTGCTCAAGAGAACCTTTCCTTTTTGTTCCCACACTGAACACTGACTTTAATCCTTCAGGAAATGGTTTTAATAGTTAATATTGCAATTCTTAATCTGAATTTTAATTTGGTTTTGTTCAAAATAATTTTTTTCTTTGCTCTTAGAAATTAGCAACAGAAATAAATTTTAGCCTTGCAATAAAAAAAAAATCTCCTCACAACTTAAAACTTCACTGAAAGTTACCTCCAAAGGTTTTTAAAAGAGGGTCACATGTATTGGGAGGCAAAATGAATAGAAATTACTTTTCCAGAATATTAAAACTATATATAAGAACAGAGGCATCTAAAGATTTTCTAGCTTAGATGCTCTGGTCTGTTCCTGAATAAGGAAAGCAGCATCCTCCACCAGGCTGTAATTCCATGCCAAAATCCTGGAAGGGGATTTTTTGTTTCCTCTTAGATGGGGGCTAAGACTGAAAACTTCAATTTTCAATATCACAGGTACTGAGCCATTCTGCAGGAGGAAAAGAAAAAAAAACCAAAAAAACCACCCAAACCCCTTTTCTTTTAAATAGGCAACTTCTTTTTAAATATGGATGCACGAATCTAACTTTAGCTGTCCAGGTTTTCACATTGCTGCTCTCAAATCCAGAAAGTAGAGCATTAATTTAGTCTGTTGACTTCAAGGTTATCATTCATTGAGGTCAATGACTCCATCTCTGAAAAGCAGAACTTCCACTTTCAGTCTGAGGAGCTCTGCCCTTCCCCACTGCTTTCACACACACACAGTCCCCAAACTGCAGAGGGATTTATCCATGGAAAACCAGGAATTAACCCTGGGAATATCCAAGCCCTCATCAGCTGCTTGTATTTCAAACTTCCCTCCTAATGAGCAGCTTTGTCTCACGTGTGATTTTTGTGATATTTTCTATTTATGGCAAACTTGTGTTGATCTGCTCAGGCAGGACCTGAACATCCACCAGAAATCCCCTGGGAGGATCCAACTGGACAGAATCCAACTGGAACCAGTGCCCCACCACAGACAAAACCAGTGGGGGCCATGCTGTGCCCCAGGAGAGAACCAGAACCTGGGCTTGTTTTTTTTTGCTCTTTCCAAGCTTGGTTTTCTGACCCCAACTTTCTTCCAAGTTCTTTTTCTGTCCCCAGCTTTCACTTCCCAAGGTGTGCCATCAGTGGAAGCAGGGCCAGCCTCTCCCCTGCCACAGGAACACCCAGGGAAGGGAAAACCTGCTGCTGGCTCAGGGATTTTCTGTGTTTTCCACTTCCAGAGGCTGTGATTGAACCAGTCCAGGTAATTCAGGTGAGCTCCACACACAGAGCAGCACCATGGCCACGCTTTGTTCTGACTGCACAACAACAGAGGGGTTTTCTGCTTTGGTTTTGGGGATTTTTTAAACTACTGACATATAAAAACATCCTTTAAAGTAGCTACAGGCTCAGTGAAATCAGCAACTAAAACATGAAATAGGAGATGTGAGAGCCACGGCCCAATTCTCCATTTCCATTGTGTTCTTCCATAAAATCAACACCTGCACACTTGCAGGCCTGAACTCAACCCAAGCCAGGAACTTCCCAGAAATCCTTCCTGTGGATTTGTTCTATTTTAATGGGGAATACAGCTGGGAGAGGACAGGTATCTGTGTGAGAATTTACTATTTCATTGCCCTTGCAGTATCCTCATTGAAGAGTATTGGATTGGCTTTTTTTTTTCTTTTCCAAATTTTTTTTTTCCAAGTTAAGAGCAATATGAGCACCTCCAATATCTTATCAAACTTGACATTATCACATCTGCTTGGTTCTCAACATCTCTGGTGCATCCAAGATAATTCTACCTTGATGAGAACAATTTGCTGTAACCATTATATTACTCTGTTTCCTTACAAAGGTTACAAAAAGAAACTTTGAGCTCTTCAAAAGCTTAAAAATCAGACAACTCAGTATTTATAGATCCATATTCCTTAGGCTCCAGCATAACTACAAAAACCAAACCCAGAAAGCTATAAAGTTATAAAACCAAGTGATTTTTTTATAAGGAATCTCAATAAAAAGAAGAAATAAAAAAGAACAAGCAACCAGTGAGTTACACATGAGTAGGACAAGGTGTAGCAGGAACTTTGGAAACACCAACTTTTAAACACAAGAAGAATTCCTGCTTGTAGGAACCCAGCACAATCCCAAATTTGATGCCACCACACCATGAAAAGTGAACATGGGGAGGATAATTGACCACCAGCCTAATTACATCCAGAAGTCTCTGGTTCCTTGCTTTCCCAAAAGGTTCTGGAGAAACTTGCAAAAGACAAAGAAATGAAAAATTCCCATTCTGAAAATACTTTTTTTCTCACAAATCACCTTCTAAGGCCTTCCCTGTGTTAGCACAACATGACTGAAATAAAAACTTGTTTTTTCCTCTAAAGAGCTGATGCCCAGCTTTGCTCATTGCAGCGTTTCAGGGAAAAGCAGAAGAGATCCTAAAAAATCCACAAGTAAACAGGGAATCAGAGAATCATTAAGGCTGGAAAACACCTCAGAGATCATCAAAGTCCAACCATTACCCCAAACTTAACTCAACTCTGCCACATCCACAAGTTCCTGAACATTTCCCAGGGCTGTGATTGCAGCCCCTCCCTGGGCAGTTCCAAGGCCTGAGCCCCCTTTCCATGGGGAAATTCCTGCTGCTGGCCAAGCTGAGCCTCCCCTGTGCCAGCCTGAGCCCCTTCCCTCTCCTCCTGTCCCTGTTCCCTGGGAGCAGAGCCCGACCCCCCCGGCTGTCCCCTCCTGGCAGGGACTTGTGCAGAGCCACAAGGGCCCCCCTGAGCCTCCTTTTCTCCAGGCTCAGCCCCTTCCCAGCTCCCTCAGCCCCTTCCCAGCTCCTTCAGCCCCTTCCCAGCTCCCTGCCCTGCCCTGGACACGCTCCAGCCCCTCCAGGGCTCTCCTGCAGGAGCCAGGACTGGACACAGCCCTGGAGCACACAGGGACAATCCCTGCCCTGCTCCTGCTGCACACACAATTCCTCAGCCAGCCCAGGTGCCAGGGGCCTCTTGCCCACCTGGGCACCCCTGGGCTCGTGTCCAGCCTCTGTCCCCAGCACCCCCAGGGCCTTTTCCAGCTTTTCTAGCCCCTCTGCCCAGCCTGGAGCTCCATGGGGTTGTTGTGACCCTTGGGCAGGGCTGACCCTCACACCTCTGGCCTCATCCCATGGATCCCAGCCTGTCCTGATCCCCTGCAGAGCCTTCCCACCCCCCACATCCACTCCTGCCCAAGCTGGTGCTGCCCACAAATGGCTGAGGGTGCTCTCCATCCCCTGCTCCAGATCATTGATTAAATTATTGAAAACCTTTCAGTTCTCCACACAACACCTCCAAGTGCCCTTTTGCTGGGTGTCCTACATATTATACAAGGCAAAAAAGAGAAGTTCAATGTGCTGCAAGTTTGTTTTCCTGGTGAGTCAAACTGCATTAAATATCCCCATTTTTTCAAATTTTAACCTTTTTTTTTTTTTTTTAGAAGCAGTGGACCTTAATACATTTCTGTGTTTTCAGCCTAAGTGGTGATTTAAAATTAAAGTATTCCGTGGTAAAAGTGAAAAAAATCTTTTTCTTTAGGGGGTTGTTTCCCCAGTTCTGCTGTGGTTAATTGTAGGGCTTTACAGCAGCTTCCAGGACAGTGAAGTGCTGCCCATCATAACAAAGAATTTATTGACCCTGTAGAAGCTTTCTCCCTTTAACCAAAGGTAGTTTAGACATTACCAGGCACCTCTGATCAATCACCCTCAAGAAACCTTCCTGAAAATGCAAGAACCATCCTCAAGAAGCACAAAACCTTTCCCTTTTGAGCCTGAGCTCTCCTCAGCTACTTTGAACCTGAGACTGAGACCAGCAGAGTCACCAAATGACTCCTCCTGTCACTGCACTACAAAATTATCTCATTTTCAGACCTGCAAATCTTGTTCATCCTCAGAACCTCAGCACACCAAGCCTGGCTCTCCCAATAAACAGAAAATGCAAATAAAGCTGAGTTTTTTAAACTTCCAACGCATCAGAGGCATAAAAGTCTTTGTCCTGTTTTTTTGATCTGTATTTATCAAGGGACTTGTAAATAAGGAATTTGGGCTGCAGGAGACAGAATTACCACTTCAATTTCTAAACCTTGTTGCCATTTCTATTCTGCAAGCTCACAATTCTACGAGCTCAACACCATCAGAAATTCTGACCAAGACTGAAAGTGCTTAAGCTGGAAGTTTGAAATCAGATTCATGCATTGCAATGTGAAACTGAATTCTCTCCAACACAGTCATACATAAGGTACAATTTCATAACATTATCTCTCCTTTCACTTGTGGGATGAGTATTTTTAAAGCTTTCAAAACATTTTCTCAATATTTAGGTTCTATTTTAATCTGTCACTGCCTACTAGACAGAGCTCCCCGAATCTGATGGGACATCAATTTTCCAGACTTTTAATGCCTCTCCTTTAGATGCAGATATTTCAAATGAAATATAAAAATGAAATATCCCTTCAGAGAAGTTTTTTTATTCCTTCTCCCCTTCTTTGCCCAACCTAATTTTAGAATTCTTTAGACCTGCTTTGAGTTGAGCTTTCAGCACACAACTCACAACCACGGGAGTGGAATGAGCCACGTTTGGTTTTCAGGGAATGAAATCTCCACTTCCAGCATCTTGGTCCTAATCCAAAGGCTCCATGTAAACAGAGCCTCCAAAGCTGTTTATGCACCAACAGCTGATGCAAGTGAAAACTGTCAATCAGGAGATGAGCTGGATGCACACAGAAATCTGCCTGGCTTTTTTTTTTTGTTTTATTTTTTTATTCCAGCCCTAAGGATTCCTGGGGTTTAAAGCTGAACAAGCAAACTAAAGATCTGGTTAAAAAAATTTAAAAAAAGGGATAAAAAATTAGACCAACCCTCCTGGATAAACTGAATTTTATTCTATTTCTACTGCTCATGAATTGAAATATGAATTGTATTTCCAGCAAAAGTAAAAACCAGGCATTGAATCTGCAAATACACTTGGCACTTCCAGGGTTTTTGATTAGCCAAAAAATGGGAGAAGTTCCTAAAATATCAACCACTCCATTCAAATGGCACCTTCCCATTAAAACTTTGAAAACAATATTTCCATTCAGGAAAACCATTTTCTTCCTGGAAGAAGAAGAGTTTTCCAAGCTGCACAAGAGCTTTAAAAGTGCAAAGGAAGATTTCAAAATTCCACAGGTTTTTAAATATTCTACTGAGTTGGAACAACATCATTTGAGGGGGGGACAGAGAGTGGAAACAGCAACAAAGAGCACATCAAGAACATCCATCATTTTTTCATTGTAAAAATCCTAAATATCAAATCAAATCACCTGTATGCATCGTCTTCTTTCAAGTCTCATATCATCCTGCAGGGTTGTGGGGATGGGGGAGTCCAGCAGCAAACAACACTGAAAAAAGGAAAAAAAAAAAAAGAATAAACTTCTTAAACTGCAGAGCCACAACTGCTCAGTTCAAGCCCGAGCTAAACCAAGGAAATCCAAACAGAAAATGAAGTTTTCCAACAGGAAAAGCAGAGATAGATGTGACAAAGACTTATCTTCCACTAATATCTGGGTTTAGAAAAACTTTTTAAGTGTCAAAATACCAAGGATTAACTTAAATTTCAACTGGGCATTGAATAAATCACAAAATTAACATCACCCCCAAAAAAATTGTCAGTTACCCATCTTTGCCAAGCCCTTAAATGTGTGAATTTTCACAGTAATTCAGGACAATATTTCTAAAACACAACTGAACTTGTAGGATTTTCCCAAATCTCCATGCTATAGAACTATAAATGCATATAAATTCCTAAATGTTAAAGTTTCTCCTCATAGCCTGATGAAATTAAATGAGGTTCACCTTGCTGCAAATAATTAAAATATGCTCAGAAAAATAAAACTGTACTTTCCATAGGCAAAGAGATATAAAGATAGGAATTTCTAGGAAGAAAAGTCCAACAGAAATTAAAAAGAACAATAGGATTATGAACAAACAAAAACAAAAAAATTAAAACCCAAAACACAACACCCAGCAACTAAAACTAATCAAAGCATTTGTTTTTCACTTGTTCTCCAACAAATAATCACTGGTCCTCCACAACCTATGGAAAATACCAAATACCACTCAGCATTCCTAAGAATTTGAGAGAACTCTGCCAATTACTGACCAACTAGAATTGGAGAGTTATTATTATTTAACCACCTGCTGACATCTGGAACTTCAGGCAAGCGTGAGCAGCCTAAAATGCACTCAGTGAGCAGCAAGCCTGGCTCCATTCCCCCCCAACAATGAGAGTTCAAAGGCTGAGCCCAGCCTGCCCTCCTGCCACCTTGTCCCTGTGCCCCTGCAGTGTCACACACACACAGGGAAGGGGCAGCAGGACAAGGAATTGCTTTTTGCACCCATGCAGGAGCAGGTGTTGCAGTGGTTTGTTGGTGTTTTAGGTGCAGGGGAATTTTTTGCTGTTGTGCCTTCCCCCCCCCCAAAAAAAGGGGAAAACCTAAAAGTGGTTATTCCATATCTTGAATCCACAGGATTTTATGGCTGAGGTTCCCCAGAGCCCTGGGATGGCACTGCCACATCCACAGGTGCCAGGAGCTCTGCTGAGGCCACAGGAGGTGCTGCAGGCTGGGCATTGGTGCCAAAATCTCCTCAGTTTGGGGGAAGGTTTGCTCTGGGCAGGCTGGGAGAGCCTCCCAAAGGGGATGAGGACACTGAGCAGCACAGGCAGCCCTGGGAACAACAGGAAAATAGAAAGGAAGAGCAAATTCTCGTTTAAACAAACTGGCAATGGAATCCCAGAGCGGTTTGGGTGGGAAGGGACCTTAAAAATTATCCCAGTCCCACCCCTGCCATGGCAGGGACAGCTCCCAGTGTCCCAGGCTGCTCCAAGCCCCAATGTCCAAGCTGGCCTTGGGCACTGCCAGGGATCCAGGGGCAGCCACAGCTGCTCTGGGAATTCCAGCCCAGCCCCTCCCCACCCTCCCAGGGAAGGATTTTTTCCCAACATCCCACCTCAACTTGTCATTGTTCACTCTGAAGCCATTCCCTGTGTCCTGTCCCTCCATCCCTTGGCAATTGTCTCTCTCCAGGTTTCCTGCAGCTCCTTCAGGCCCTGCAAGGCCACCCTGAGCTCAGCCCAAAGCTTCTCCTGTCCAGGCTGAACAATCCCAGCTCTGCCAGCCTTTCCTCCCAGCACAGCTGCTCCATCCCTCTGCTCATCCTGCTGCCTCCTCTGGGCTCTCTCCAGCAGCTCCATGTCCTGGAGCAGCAGCTTTGTCCATCCCAGAGATGCTCTCAGGCTACAAAGCCTCAGTCCCATCTCTCCAAGCTCTCCCCTTTGCTCCCTGTCACTGCAGCACCTCTGCGTTTACACCAGGATTCCATGAAGGCTTTGGCAACTCAAGGACTGAAGGCATCACTCCCTTGTCAGTGATCCCCTGCTTGACCCCCTCCCAGTGCCACCAGTGCAAGACCAGTTTCAATCCCAACCCAGTTTAGCTGGAACCATCAGCAGAGTTTGAGCAATTTTCTGCCAAAATATCGTGGAGCGTTCAGCCATTGTCTCCTGCCCTTTCCACAATGGGAATTGTCACTCCCAAAGCAGCTGCAGAGGTAACCACAGAGCCCGGAGTTATTTTGGAATTTAGAAGACACTTTAAGAGCTACCAACACTAAGGAAGAGCTGCTGATGTGAGGAAGTCATTAACAGGTTATTAACAGGAATCAACACATTGGTGCATTTCAGAGCCCCACCCCAGCCTCAGTCTCCTTCCAATCCTCCCTCAGCCCATCCTGGAGAGCTCCTGAGGAATCCCAGAGTGGAAAAGCAGGTGGAGCCCAGTTTTCCAAGGAGGGGTTTGAAATCTTAGCAGAGCCCAAAGCTCTGTGACTGTAACAGTGTCACAGACACACAACACGAGAGGGGAATAATTTCAGTTTTGTTATTTTTTATTAGATACGAGCAAATTGCAGCCAATGGCTGCAGGGGCAGCACCTTAAACTCAGCGTCTTCAGCTGTGTCTGCATTGCCAAGTTCTTAAGGCAAAAGGCCTTTGAGCCAGCCTGCACAAAGGCTGCCTGGTTTAGATAATAAATTGACGATAAGAGGAGGCAAGAGCAAATCCTACTCATCACACAGTCTGTAAGATCATTACTAGAAGAATCCCCTCAGTAATAACATTTACTGGGCTTCAGGAACCCAGTTTGATCTCCTTACCAGTATAGAACAGAAGTGAATTGGGAATAAAGGAGGAGAGGAAGGAACAGATGACAGGAAAGGTGTTAAAAAGCAAATTATTGAAAGTGCTTGAGCAAAGAGAAGAATAAAAGCTGAAGTCTTTTATTTAAACAACGAGAGAAATTCTTAGCAAACATCTGTGCTAGAACTTTACCCGGTGCTTTTGTTGCCTGTTTTCTCTCCCCTCCCCAGCCCAGGAATGGGATCCACTCCTGAGCAATCCCAATGTGGATCACACAAGGCTGATCGCCCCCCCGGGATGCTGAGCACCTTCTCCAGGTTATATCCACGCTATTCTGGACATGGTGACACTGAACAACAAAACTTTGGCACATCTCTGACTTTTCCTCACATCCCAAGCCTGGTTTCCCTGCTGGCCTCTTTGAGAGTTTTTTTTTTTAAGCTTTATTTATTCCCTGGATTCCTTAGGAGCATCCATCCCTTCCTGCAAAACTCAATACCCAACACACATCAATAGGTTCAGAGCAGATCAAAGTTGGGTTCAGAGCAATCAGACTTCTAAACCCCTAAAAGTTAAACTGCAAAAACCATTATTAACATGAAAATTTAATTAAAAGAGAAATCTGCTGGGGAGGGGGGCTTGCTTTTTACATTTTCCTAATTAAAACCCTTCATAGAGGGACTTATTCTCCTTATTCAGGATCACCATATCATAAGATTCAATACAGAATCTTTTTGCAAGGCCAGGTTCAAGTTTCTCCTCTGTGAAAAGATTATTTTGTAAATTTTCAAGTCATACTGGTGGAACACAGAGAAACCCCTGCATTTCTCCTGACTACACACACACTGCTGGCAGAGCTGAACATAATTCAGGTCACTGACCTTCGGTGAACACGGGCAGGCCTGTTGCTAGCAACATAAAATATAAATACTTACTTAGAAACCACATTTTTTTTTTGAAATTTATTTACTAGGAAAATTATCCTGAGGTAGCCACCATGAAATTGGGGTTATTAACATACTGGAATATAATGGATTTAGACATCTGAATTATGCAGAGGCAACCAGCGATGAGGTTTGATGTAAGACAAACTGAGCAAAAGATTCCTCAAAGACAACAGATTTGCTGTTTTATTTCAAACACGGTGAAATGTGAAGTACAACCAAGCCAATTGGAATTAGATTAATAAATCTGACAGGGTGCTGGGTGACTGACAGCTTCCCAGAGGGACAAAGCTGAGGAATTCCAGAATCATTGTTCTGCCAGGCAGAGTGCTTTGTTACAGGGAAATCCCGTGTGTTTAATGACCAAATCAGCACACATCTGAAAGCCAAACACACCCAAATTCTCTGCTCTTCTTGTGACCAACACAGGTGATGATCCAGCTAAGGAATCATCCATGAGAATGAAAAGGGAAAAAAGAAATGGCCATGATGTACTGAGCTCTGCTTTGTACAACAACTCGGGTTCACCTGCAAAATCACAGCAGAAAATTAAAGGTAATTGTGATGCCAGCATAAAAAGTCAACATATCCCTGGCCTTTCTGGGCACCTGCAGGCTCCTCTGTACCCCACAGCAAATACATTGAGGACTGAAACACAGGGAAAGGGATTTGTGATCAGCATCACATCTGTCCCACTCCCAAAGAAGTCACAGATCCCATCTCCAGATTTAATTTCTCTGGGATTCTGGAACACTTATTAGCTGAATGTTTTTTTCTGGAACACTTATTAGCTGAATGCTTTCACTGAAACAATAACTGCTTTAAGACTACAGAATCAGGGAATCATGGAATGGTTTGGGATGGAAGAGACCTTAAAGATAATCCCTGGACAGAGACACCTTCCATTATCCCAGGGTGCTCCAAGCCCCATCCAGCCTGGCCTGGGACACTTCCAGGGATGGGGCAGCTTCTCTGGGCAAAGGTTTTAAAACTCACCATCTTTAGGTTTTAAAATTCACAATGCAGTAAAAATAAAGCACCTCTCTTCAGGTGACTTTTGTGTCATTTCCAGAGCCATGAGCAGAGTCACCTTCTGATGGTAGCTCACCCTCACACACGGGGTGCAGCTTTCTCCTTCTTAAACATGAAAAGAGAACCTCAAAAAAAAAAAAAATTGGAAATGGAGCCTTTTCCTACATGGGGAAAAGACAACAACAACAAAACTGAGTTTATAGCAGACTTCCCCAGCCTGAGGAGCTGCAGTGTGCACTGAGAGTTTCCAGATCAGGACTTGTGAGATGCTCACAAAGCCAGCACAGCTCAACCCAAACATGCCCAACCTTGATTCTTTTTTTTGTGTGTGTGTGTGTGCTGTTCCAAAAAGCTCTGGTTCCTCTGAAAAGAAGATGCTGTGAATGACTGGTTTCACTCTCCTGCTAAATTCACACCACGTGATGCAAGGAGCCATGGGTGAGGTGTGAAAATCACAGAGTTTCTCACCCAATTTCAGACCTGGCACAGGCAGAGCTGCAGTTGCAGCAGAGCAGGAATTTCTTTCCAGCAGCAGCAGAACTGAAGCAGCCTCTGCTCTTCCATGGGACAGGGAAACTCAGCAAAGTGCTCTGGGGGAATGGGAAGCAGGAAAAATCCACAATTATTAATCCCAGTTCAGTCCTCTAAGCTGGGCCACTGCAGATGTGGCACCTAAAATGCACCTAAAATACACCTAAAATGCACCTAAAATGCACCTAAAACACACCTAAAACACACCTAAAATACACCTAAAACACACCTAAAATGCACCTAAAACACACCTAAAATGCACCTAAAACACACCTAAAATGCACCTAAAATATACCTAAAATACACCTAAAATACACCTAAAATACACCTAAAATGCACCTAAAATGCACCTAAAATGCACCTAAAACACACCTAAAATGCACCTAAAATACACCTAAAAATCACCTAAAATATACCTAAAACACACCTAAAATACACCTAAAATACATCTAAAACACAAGCCAGTGTGATTTGATCAGCCACAGAGCAGTGGTGTCACACCAGGATTCATTCAGTGCAGTCTGAGTCTCTGAAACACCTGATTTATAACACACCATTGTTTTATAATACACAGTTTTTTACAGTTCTGAACGTGTGCTGCTTCCCAGGTGTCTGAAGGAACTGAAATGTTAAATTTATAACTGACCCATCCAGCCAGAGAAGTTCAGGATTTGTTTTTTTAAATATTCATTCATTCATGTGAAGCCCAGAATAAAGCCTGTGGTTTTAGGAAGAATTAAACTGACACAGTGAGGTGGAGGGAGGAGGGGAAGAAAAGCCCCACAATAAAGGTTAAAATATTTGAGATTTTTTAGATAATTTGCATCTGATGCTTTACTTATTCACTGAGTAAAACTATTAATTTTAGAAGCACAAATTTCAAATATGTTCAGTCCACTCTCCTTATAAGGAACCTCCAATTAGAGGGGGGAGTGGCTCTTTTTTCCACCCACTTAATAATGTCAGACAAAAGTCAAACCACTGGATTTGCATTCCCCTCCCTCCACCAAACAAAAGGAAAAGATGCTACAGCTGGAGCTGCCCATCCCCTGCAGTATCAGGAGCATGGGAATAAATTCATATTCCAAAGTGGAACATAAATGAGGGCCGTAAATTAGTTTATCCAGAGGAATACCAAATGTTTTGCAGAGCTGAAATTTTTCTGCAGGTTTTTTTTGTTGCTTTTTTTTTTTTTTTTTTCCCTACAGATGTCCTCAACAAGGCCAATAATTCCATGTACAAAACCTGTTTCTGTTCCTTGTGGTTGGGAAAAGAACTTGAGAAATGCAAAACCAAACACAGCCCTGCTGCAGAATTGCATTCATCACTTCAGAACTTCAGACCCAGGAGTCTCAAGGGAGCCCAACCTTCCTACTTCTCCCTGCATTTCTGAGCCATAAAGGAAGAAGAAATACAGGAGCACCTAAAGCTGCCTCAAATTTCCACAGAACGTGGCCAAACCACTCCATTTACAGATTTTTACTTGATATTACACTGCAGCTGATTGTTCTTCCAATTTAGTGGTGACTTCTACTGCTCTCATTTTTTGTTGTGTTCTTTATTTACAAACTGGGCTCTGCTGCTGGCAAGGGAGGGGACTCAGGTGCAGCCACCTGAACTTTTTTCATTCAGGACTAGAAGTGGAAAAAAACAAAACCAACCTTACTGAGACCACAACAAACAGAAATACTTGATATATTTATGAAGATTCTGTGCAGCTGCTGTCCCATGTTTAAATGAAATAAACATTTTCCAGCTCCATTTTGGCAAAAGATAGTTCTGGAGTTGCTCTCAAAGATTTAAAGTTACTTATTTCAAGTGTAACAATGTAGATGTTTGTTGCCCTGGTGTAGCAATACCTTTAGTGTTAAAAGTTTCCAAAATAAGCAATATGCACAAATTTAGCCTCCCAAATTAAAACAAAACAAAACAAAGCCAATCACAAAATCACCAAACACACAAAACCAATCACACCAAGGTGTAATTGTTGCTGGCTCTGTACAGAAATGGTGCTAACTTGTAAGATTTGGGGTTAGTGGCTTGGTTTTTTTTTAAGCCATGTATAGATTTGTGAGCATTTTGAAGGACTTTTGGACCTTTTCAAACACACCAGGAACTGCTGTTTAAATGCTGCCCCTCTGGCAGCTCCCACTGAACACTGCAATGCCACAACCTCTGCCTTTCATTATTCAGATTTAGACTGCACAGACAGAGCAGGCTCCTCACAAGTTGCTCTTCCAGCTCCTTTTAACTTGGAAAACACCACACCAGCTTTCTCCAGATATGTGTGGAGAGAAGCACCAGGTGTAAAATCCTTGCTCAACCCACTTTCAAACAGCAATTCCTGAGAAGTTCATCACCTTTGAAAACTGGCAGTGCTCAGGTTCAGGCTCCAAGACAATCAGATGCATTCAACTCCGTGGGAATAAATGGAATTATTCCATTAAAATCATTCTTTTTAGGCTGAAGTTTCCCAAAAGCCAAAGGTGATGCTGATGTGGCTGCAGTGTTCCCAGAGCCCTTCCTGTGCCACACCTGGCCCTGCCCAGCCCTGAGTCAGGGCTGCAGCTCTGGAACCTCTGTGACTTCACTGCTGACTGTGCACAGCTCCACGGCTCAGCCTGACTGACATTCCTCAATTCCTGCCTTGGAAAGGACCTGAGAGCTGCTCCAGCCATGGCAGGGACACCTCCCAGTGTCCCAGGCTGTCCCCAATGTCCAAGCTGGCCTTGGGCACTGCCAGGGATCCAGGGGCAGCCACAGCTGCTCTG
>WEIU01005658.1:103316-117963 GCA_013389925.1 Aegithalos caudatus | reverse complement strand
CCTGGGCCAGGGCCTGCCCACCCTGCCAGGGAACAATTCCTGCCCCACATCCCAGCCAGCCCTGCCCTCTGGCACTGGGAGCCATTCCCTGCCTCCTGTCCCTGTGTCCCTTGGCCCCAGTCCCTCTCCAGCTCTCCTGGAGCCCTGCAAGCCCTGCCAGGGGCTCTGAGCTCTCCCTGGAGCTTCTCCTGTCCCCAGAGCAGAGGGCTCAGAGCCCCTCTCTGCTCCCCCCCCTGATCCCAGCTGCATTCCAGGTGGGATCTCAGCAGAGATCTCACAGGGGGAGATTCCCTGCACACCAAAGACATGAATAAATAAAGCTCCCACATTTCCCTCACATTGTTCACTCCCAGCCCTTCCATTTCTCACAACACACATCCCTGGCAGCTCCAAACATTTTTTTTTCACTAAATATGAATCATCCCTAAGATAATATTTGGTAACTTCCCATCATTCAGGATGGGTTTATGTTCCATCTGTAGCACATTTGCCATGGCCTTATTCCCTGGTTAAGGAACTGCTGACCTAGAAAACTCTCATTGAAAAAGGAGAGAAACTAAGGAACTTGAGGAAATTTTCCTTTTTCACTCTCACAATTCCAAGGTCTTGTTGCTTTATCTTTTCAGCTTCCATCCATCCCTGCTGTTAAGCATAATATGAAAGCAAATCTTGGTATATCCCAAGGTATACTGAGATCCAGGCAGGGGGAGGTAATAAACTGCAAATTCCTCTGGTTTAAGTGGTGTTCTAATCCATCAGAATAATTCAGGCATCCTACCCAGGTGATAAAAGCACGTGGATGCAAGGGAGAAAAGCCACTACAGACACTGGGTGCAGAGCAAGCAGCAAAAGCTTTGCTGGATACATTTATTTTCACACTGAATAGAGATTTCATCAAATATTCACCCCAAAAAATACAGTGACTGGTAGCTCATTGGAGACTCCAGAATATTTGTTCTCTTAGATAAAGCCATTGTCTTTAATGTTAAAAAAAAATCAGAATGTACTAATTATAATCTGATAGGCACCTAAATTCCTTAGAATTTCCTCCAGGAATTCCTCACCAAGCCTTCATCCATGTATGGATACCTCCAAAAAGAATTCTCATGTATAAACCTTCAGTGACCAAAGAGCCATGCCACTCTTACAAGTGAAACAATTGCCAATCATTTTTATTTCATTATCTCCTGCTTATTAATATGGCAAACCATGATTTCCTGAGCTCCAGGGATCCAAGAAGAGGTTGGAGCTCCCCTGCCATGAGGTGACTCAATCCCAAGGGCAGGTCCTGGATGTGCAGCTCAGGCTCAGCCTGAAAATTTGGGATAACTCTGCCCTAAATCCCTTCTGGAGTCCAGGCACTATGGAGAGGGATGGAATTCACTTGGGATTATTCCCTGATGGCAGCTGGAAGACAGAAAGTCTGAGAGACATCTCTCAGTGAGATAAAAGCCCAGGAAAAGTCTCTCAAACAGAACCTTCTCACTTCCATTTGGTCTAACTTAACTTTTCTGAGGAGAAATAGAAAAAATTGAACCTTTGGGATAAGTTTATGTGAACTTCACCAATTCCAGCATCCCAATGTGGAGCTGCCATTGATCTGATGCTCTCTCTCCAAGATACTTCTCATTTCTTCAAGAAGTAGATGCTGCACTAAATCTTGGACAAACTTATCCATTTAAGTATTTAGGTCATGGTAAGACTATACAATTTTATTAAATAACAGTATCAGATGTTGATAAAGGCCTTACCAGAGAAGTTTGGTTTCCTGTAGTATTTTTTTTTTCTCTGATAAAAATTCCTAAAATGGTTTTAATAAGGCAAGTTGCAGGAAGGAAATGAGGACATATTTAAAAAAATAAAAAAGGCTTTTAAATCCAGACCTTATAACCCCCCAAAGAGCACTCAGAATCACCACGTCCAAGGTATCCAGGAAATAAAAAAGGCAAGAAAACCTTTAGTGTCCCACTGAAGTTCACACTCCCAAGAATAGCTTGGGATGGATGGAAAGACTCCAAAACAAAGCCACTTTTCCAGCAGATCTTTACTTTTGTGCTGACACTGAGTTGGTGTATTCCATGGGATGATGTGCTGTGCTTTTCAGGAAAGACTGCTGGAAAAAGGGAATTTCTGACCCAGTGCTGCTGCCGTTCCCATGCTGTGAAACAGCTCCACAAGGGAGTCCTGGGTGTGCTCTGACACATTCCAGGGGCTGCCCAGGGAGCTTGGCAGTGCCCATCCCTGCAGGTGGCACCTGGAGGTGGCACTCAGGGCTCTGGGCATGGGGCACCCTGGGCTGGGAGGGCTTTTCCAACCATTTCCCAAATAATTTTGTGATTCTCTGATCCAGCAGCCAAGGCCTGGAACTTGTCCTTTTTTTTTTGCTCAGACATTTTTTGTCTGAAATATTTCATGGACAATCAACCCAAAGCAACTGAGGGAAAAGAGAAAATTTGGCTTGAGGAAAAGTGCCATGGAATGTCAAAGCAGGAGATGGAGGGGGGGAATGCAAGCACCAAACACCAGAGCAGCTACAGAATTCTGTGCCTAAGGAACCTCAGCTACTCCTGGACCTGAGCAGGGCCACGTTGTTCAGCACCAGACAAGGAAATAAAACCACCCAGAATCCAAGCAGGATGGACAGAGCTCACTGGGAAACTACTCAAAGGGATTAAGAAAATTAAGAAAGAAAATAATCACAGACAAGCTGCAAGTCACCAGAGATACAGCATTTATGAGCAGTAATTTTATTTACTAAGAGAGAAGCACTGAACATCTCTGAAGACAACTACTGCAATTCACACTCTCACTTATGTTTATTATCAAATAAGAATTCCAAAGATGTTGTCAATCCCATTTGGCATGGAGAAAAAGCAGGTCTGGCTGGGTACTGCCCATGCTTCTGCCCTCAGTCCACCCAGAAACTCCAAGGGGATGGGCAGAAGAATTTCACTGCTTTTCTCCTGCTGTAAAGAGTAAGTGTATTACTGCCCAATTTTCCAGTTTCATTTGGATTGTTCAGATATGGATGGACATTCATATGGATGGATTCAGATACTCAAGCATGAGCACTTCTGTCTGCTTTCCCAACTAACAGGTAAATAAAGATCAACAAAATTAATTTGGGCTACAATATTGGGTATGTGAATGGATGTGAAACTGGGCACTTATTTAAGTGGACAAGCAAGCATGGAATTTCCAAATGAGTTTGGGTTGGTTTTTAACAAAACTGGCCCAGCTGGTGGTTGTGTGGAATAGAAATATTTATTATGTCTCCTTTGTAGAGCAAGAAGAAGAAAATGAAGCATCTTCACCATTCAGCATCTGGGATCAGGAGGTTCTGCTCACAGCTTATACAGTGAAAATGCCTTTTCTTAGAAGTTGACTTTGGGAACTTCAATTCATCTTTCAGTTTGCCCAAAAAGGAAAAATGTATTTTGTGTGTGTGCATTTATCTTAAAGCAATACAGAATTCAAGTGAAAATTCAGAAGTGCATGAGACAGAGAAGAAACCTCTGTGTTGTATTGGTTTGTGGGAATGTTTTGGGGAGAGTGCAAAGAAAATTAAAAACTTGGGTTTTCTTAAGAGGTTTTAGTGTTTAAAATGAGGATTTTTTCCTATTGGGCATGAGAAAGGAGAAAGAACCAACAACTGAGCAAATTCCAATAAGAGAGGTGCTGGCAATGACCTGGGAGAAAAAGGGCACAAGCAGAAGTCAGAAAGTTGTTAAAAAGGTGAGGGAAAATTCGAGGAGGATCAGAAGGGAAAAGAGAGCAAGAAGAGAAGCACCAGGAGAGTGGGAGCCAGGAATCATTCCCAAGGCTGTGCTGGGATGCACACACAGGGCAGCAGCACCTGAGCAGGAACACTGAGAGCTCCCAAGTTTGAGACAGCAAAAACTCAGAGAGGCAGAGCCAGGAGGAGACAGAGACTGGCACAGGGTGATTTACTACAGGAGGGCTGAAGGAATTCCTGGGAATGGCTCTCCATGAAGTGCCAGTGCTGTCAGGGGCACTTTCCTACCCCTGCTCCAGAGCTGCTGCAGAGTAACCCGATCCCTGCCCCCACACACAGCCCAAAATAAAAATATAAACACAAAATTCCCTCTTTCCAACTCACCCTGTGAGCCAGCACAAAGCAGGGGGGAGCAAAGGAAGGGGAGCTGCTCCGGGGGTCACTGCCTTCCAAGAACTCCTGCTTGCACTCCTTGCCTTGGAACAACTCTCCTAACAATTCCCCTCCAAGTTCTTCCATGACCTCCAGCAGCCTGTGCAGGGACTTCCCAGCAGTTTGTGCTTGTAACATCAGCAGGTTAATGCTGGCCCTCACCCCTCCTAAATGAAATGCAAAACCAATTCTTGCTTTTTATCTCCATGCTCCTTTTGCAAATTTGGCACGGGGAGAGGTTTGGGAAGGGCAAGGTCATTTTTGGCAGCCCCAGGAAAAAGTGGAGTGGGGTGGGTGGAAGGAAAAAGGGGATGGAAATCAATGTTGCTGGAGATTTTCTCTGAATGTCCTGTTCTTGCTGTGCTGCCCTTCAGCATCCTCTCAGAGCTGGAATTATGTACCAGCCTTAGCTCATTCTAGAAGACTGATCTGGATGAAAAAGAGATAATGAAGTTTTCTCCAATTTCCCCCAAATTTAAGAAGGTGTAGCCACAGAAGACCAACATTTCCAATCTTTATCCCCCAGCTGCAGTTACTCTGCTTCCCAGCAGTGTCTCAGGACTCTGTCACAAGTTTGGTCAGCTGAAACTAAAACATATTCTTTTTAAGGAGTTTTATTGAAGACATTTAACCAATTTTCCCTCTCAAATCCAAGCAAACTCAAGCACAGAAGGAGCTGGGTCACACACCCAGTGGCCACTGGCACAGGGAACTCTCAGCTCCCCAAAGTGGTCACTCCTTAAGGCTCAGAACTCAGCCCTGCCATGAAAGTTGGAGTTTCTGGACTGATTAAGATGGAGCTGTGGATGTCCCATCCCTGCAAGTGTCCAAGGCCAGGCTGGATGGGGCATGGAACAACCTGGGTTGGAATGAGACAATCTTTAGTGTCCCTTCCAACCCAAACCATTCCATAATTCCATGTTCCAGTCACACAAATGCCTCTTTCCCCTTCCATATGAAAGTTATATAAATGTCAGATCCATTGAAATTCACATTTATTCATTGCACAGATGCTTCTCATGTGCACCAGAAGAGGTGAGCACACAGAAACAACCTACCCAGTCAATCCAGCTATCCCAAAATGACACCAAAATTTACTGAAATACCCCATCACTGTTCCCAAAATTGAGCTATGCAGATCAAATGGGAGAAGAGGTTGCAAATTAAAAATCATCATTTTTTTTAAAACAAACTCTGTTTGGGAAAAAAAAAAAACGAGTTCAAACCCTAATTCCCCCCAAATTTCCCAGCAAATCCTAAATTCCTTGAACAGACCTCTATGTGGATGTGCTGAGTCACTCTCCAACCTTAAGAGGCTGCTTCTCCAAGTTACAGAGCACTCAGAATACAAACTCCAGGCAAATGAAACTGCAAATGCAAAGAGCATCCTGCTATTAAAGCAGCAGAAACCTTCAGCTCAGCTCTGCCTGCTGCAGCACCCAGGGGCCTGGGGCACTCACCAGGTGAGCAAGAGAAATTTAGGCTGAATGTTAGGAAAAAAATCTTTTATGGAAAGGGTGATAAAGTACTGGAATGGTCTGCCTGGGGAGGTGGTGGGGGCACCATCCCTGGATGTGTTTAAAGAAACACTGGATGTGGCACTGAGTGCCAGGGTTTGGTTCAGGTGTTGGGGCTGGGTTGGACTCGAGGATATTGGAGGTCTCTTCCAACCCGGTGATTCTGGGATTCTGGGACTTTGGGCACCCACCAGGTGACTTTGGGCACTCACCAGGTGACTTTGGGCACTCACCAGGTGACTTTGGGCACTCACCCAGTGACTTTGGGCACTCATCCAGTGATTCTGTGACTCTGGGCACCCACTGGGTGACTTTGGGCACCCACTGGGTGACTCTGTCACTTCACTCACTCTGTGGCTGTCACTTCCCCTTTTGGCTTTCCCTCTCTTGCTGGGGAGCAGCTCAGGGAGTTCTGTCCCATGCTGTGTGCATGGAAAGCACAAAAAGCTCTACAAGATGCCAAAAAAACCTGAATTCCCTCTCTCCATCCCAAAAACCAGGAGCTCAGTGCCTTAGGTCAGGCTGTCAGTAGGATACAGAAAGTTTGGGTAAATGGATTTTTTTCTTTATGTTAGATACCAATCACTGAAAAGCTTTGCCATGGGTAATACTGGAAAAATCCATGAGAATTTACTTGATTCAGATACTGAAATGTGGCATGAGAAAATCCCAAACCTAAAACCAAGTGCAGGGTCTGGACAGTGATCAATTACTAACTTTCAATTGAAAAATTAAATTTATATATTTACTGCATGATAAAAGATAGTTCAGACCACCAAAAGCAAAACATAATTCTCCAATTTTTGTCAGGGCTTGAGTGCTTGACTTAAGTTTGGGAATTTTTATGGAATTAATGAATAAAGTCAAGTGTAATTCCACAAGAATTCCTCAAGACTGAAATGTTGGGATGAGAACCACACTTCCAACCTATGGAATAGAATCCAGACCTGTTTTCTCAACTACATCAAGGAAGTTTATGTATTTGGCACTGTCAGGTGGGGGTTCAAAGGTTTCAGAACACACAGAATGACTAACACAAAACTTAGAAATTGCATTCTGGGCCCACTCTGTGATTGCTAAAAATGTATCTCGAGCTTCAGTCTCACCTCAAACCACAGCCCTCAGATTCTTTTGTTTAATCCAAACAAAAATCATGCAAAGATGAAAGTTAAGATTTGTTTTTTAAAGTAGCAGTGGTCCAGAGGAAGAAAATAACAGCAAAGCAGTTAAAGAAACTTGTATCAGAAAATACCAAGGGACATTTTGTTTTTAATATGGAAGTCTGAACATCTAATTCTTCATCCCATATTTAAAATCTTGTATAGCAATAATCACAATTCTCATATTTCAAAAAAAATTAGGTAGGGATTACAAGACTCAAAATCTTAACAAAAGAGCGAGGCCAACACTTACAAAATATTGGGTCTAGGATTATACTTCTGGGGTAGGAAAAATAGTGATAAATATTTAAAAAATGAGGAGTGACATGAGGAAGGTCAGTTAAGTCCCCCCTCTCTCTTAGCAGACTTTGGAAATACACATTAAAGAACAGCAAATATAAGATGAAGAAATCTTTGTCACACACACACACATAATTATTGGCTGATCTCAATCAAAACATGTTCCTGATTTAAAAAAAAAAAAAAAAAAAAAAAAAAAAAAAGAATAAAGAACTGGAAGTTGTTCCAGTGGACAGAAAAAGGGGAATAAAAGAAAGGAAAAACCCCAAGACAGAAACCCTGCTGTGCCTCAGCATGTGAGCCTACCCTGAAGTTCTCAGTGCCATGAACACTCCAACATGGGCTCTCCTCTCTTTGCAGATTTCCCAAAGCCCCCAGAGCTGACTGAGCTTGGGTTTTGTTCCCTGCCAGGGCCCAGCCTGCCCAGAGGTCACTGCTCACCTCCCCTCGGTGTTTCCAACCCAAAGCAGCAGCAGGAGCCCTGGGGAAATGTCCCTTTGTCACACAGGGACACCAGGGCTCCCTGGGCCACCCCATCCCTGACATCTCACTGCATTCTGACTTCATTGTAACATTCATTGGTTTTCAGCTAAGCTGGAACAGGGTTTGAAATAAATCTGTTTGATTTAAGTGGCATTTTCCTAAGTTTTGGAGGAGGGGGGGGGGATTTTGAGGTGAACCTCGTGAAATGTAAAGAATTTGTTTTCTCATTTCTTGAAATAACTGGGTGCTGATTAAAGAACATCCAGCAGAAAAGTAGAATTAAATACTTGCTTTTATGCAGGTGTAATACAACCATTATACAATAGTTACACAACTCTTGCTTTGCATAATAAGAAGAGGAAAAATGTGGGGTTTTTTTAAACCAGGCTTCAGAAGGGAGAACTTGATAACACCACAACTTGGCCAACTGATTTTCTTTGCTTTATAGGACTTCTGCAATAAATTAAATGGAAATATTCCAGCAAAAACTTGGGTTTGGGTTTACTGTGTGACAGTAATCAAGTACATGGGCACTGGGTAGAACCTTCAAACCCAATTTTAGAAATCTGTGTCCAATTTTAATGGTTCCTAATAGGAGAAAAGCATTTCTGGTGCCCATCAGATGGAGCAAACTCCTCTGGACTCCAGGATGAGACCCAAAGCAGTCAGAGTTGCCAGCAAGCACCAAAAACTCCAACAGGAAGGCAGAGCAGAGCCTGAGGTCCATCTGTCCTCACCTGTGCTCCTGGATTTCTCAAGGTTTCAGCACTGAGCTCATCAAGTTTTAAAATGTCCATGCTGTGAACATGACTGTGGTTCATTTGACTGCACAGAGATACAGAAATGAACGTTGTGATGGGTCAGAGACTGCAAGGCTCACATGGACACTGTGGAAAACACGGCTGGGAACATCCCCAGAGCAAGCCTGCAGGGACAAAGGATCAACCTTCCTGAAGGGCCACATCACACAAATGCTTCCCATTCACACCTCCAGATTAGGAGTTTTAGACCTTCTGTCATTAAGCTTTTGTACAGCAGACTATCAAATTACAATAATTACCATAACTCACAGCCTTTTTTATTTACAGAAGAAAACCCAAACCACAAACACAAGGATTTCCCCAAGGCTGTCCTAGAAATTCTGTAGAGCAGCACGTGAGGAATGGACAGAGAGCTCCAAGTCAGGAAATGTGACACAGAAAGAAATGACACTTATTGCACGTTATAAATACAAACCAAACCAGAAATCAGAGCCCAAGAAAGGGATCTGATTAATACAACACAAACTCAAGCCATTCTTAATGGTCCTTGTAAAAACTTTACCTGTATAACACAGACTGTTATACTCTTCTCACTCAGACTTCAACTGACTCGTTTCTGATGCTGTCTCTAGTAGGGATAGTTCACCAAAGATAACGATCCACCTCGAATTTAAGCTTTATAATTAAGTTGATAATTAAGATTTATAATTAATAAATATATACTAAACTTCTTAAAAATAATAAACCACTCCAGAAAGTTTGAGGAGCTACAAGAGTCATTCCAAGTGAAGCTGTAGTAACTGGGTAGTTACTACAACCCAGAGTTACTGCCTCTGATTTGGGGGCAAAGATCCAGGGAAGTTTGGAGCCTTTGGTTTGAGCTCAACTTCAGCAAAAGTTTAAAAACTCTGTCAGGGACAGAGACAGTGAGAGCCTCAGCAGGTGACAAGACATGGAGCTGTGAGAGCACACACACAGGGAGCAGGAGAGGCTGGGAGGCCCTCAGGGAGCCCAGCAAGGCCAAGGTCCTGCCCCTGGGATGGGGAATCCCAGCCAGGCTGGGGGGGATGGATGGAGAGCAGCACTGAGGGTTGGGTGCTGAGAAACTCAGGGTGCTCTTAGCCCAGAACCCCCCTGCCCTGGGCTGGGAAAGGGGGAATTGTGTCCCTGTGCCCCTCAGGTGATTTCCCACCTGCAGAGCTGCCCCAGGCCTGGATCCCAGCCCAGGGAGGACGTGGAGCTGCTGGAGAGAGCCCAGAGGAGGCAGCAGGATGAGCAGAGGGATGGAGCAGCTGTGCTGGGAGGAAAGGCTGGCAGAGCTGGGATTGTTCAGCCTGGACAGGAGAAGCTTTGGGCTGAGCTCAGGGTGGCCTTGCAGGGCCTGAAGGAGCTGCAGGAAACCTGGAGAGAGACAATTGCCAAGGGATGGAGGGACAGGACACAGGCAATGGCTTCAGAGTGAGAAATGACAAGTTGAGGTGGGATGTTGGGAAAAAATCTTTCCCTGTGCCCAGAGCAGCTGTGGCTGCCCCTGGATCCCTGGCAGTGCCCAAGGCCAGCTTGGACACTGGGGCTTGGAGCAGCCTGGGACACTGGGAGGTGTCCCTGCCATGGCTGGGCTGGCACTGGAGGAGCTTTAAGGTCCTTTCCCACCCAAACCATCCTGGGATTCCAGGAAAAATCTGATTTTCTTGGGAAGACAGAGATCCATAGGTGCAATCACACACCCAGATTTGCAGGAATGCTCCTTTTCCTGCCCAGGGCACTCTGACACTGACAGGGAGTCACCCCAAGCACAAGAGCACAGAATTCCAAGCTGAGGAACATCTGAGGATGGTGAGAAATGTGCATGAAGCTGGGATTCCACAACACTGACCCAGTGTTTGTGGTACCGATGAGTAACTTCTATAGAAATGAAAACTACCAAGATCTTGTAACATTAACAAAGAAATCAATGTATTTCAAACACTAACTCTGGCACAGCATTACATTAATGCCTAATTAGCCACAAGTTGGAAAGAATAACAATAAAGAAGCCAGAATCAGACATGATCCTGGAAAGTTACTGAGCTTCCAGTATCAATCAGATTTGGAAAGAGTGCATGGAAGCTGATTTGTCTGTGACCACACACACCCCCTCTATGTATTTAATGTTTAAGTCCTGTGCAAACTGCATTTAAAAACAAGAATATATGTGAGTAGGGAAAAGGCTGCAGTTACAACCAGACAGGGCAGAGAGGAGTGTGAGGGAACTCAGAGTGACCAGGAAATACAGAAGTGAGGAAGTACCCACACATTCACTTCCCTGACAATATTCCTCTCCTCTTTTAACCCCTTCCTCCAGTTTTAACTCAAACTAAATAAATACCAGGGACATAAAACTGCCCCCTCTAGAAAGGAGATGCTGGATGTTCCAGCAGGATTACAGTAAATGAGTTATTAGCAATTTATGGAGTTCACAGAAGCACAAATCATGAGCTGAACACATACAGGGAAAGGAGATTTGGAATGAAATGTGTTTGCAGTCAGGAAACCACCAAACCAGTGAACAACAGGTTTTTGGGACATTAGGATTTAAAAGTTTCACTGGCAAGTTCAACTTAATCATTAGAATTATTTACTTATGCTTTTGTGAACTAGTCATGCTACTAATTTGATTTTTTTTTTCCAGTAACTCAACAAAATTCAGTCTATTTTTTTCCCCATTATTTTTTGAAGGAATGACTCTGCCATCAGACATCAATTTGTACATTTCCATCCCTCTCTTATTTCACCATCCAAACAGTTACCAAAAAGAAAGAGGAAACTTTTCAACACAAAGAGGTATTAATGTATTATTAACCATTCTTTTAACTGACTCACAACACAGTCTATTTTTATTTGCCTCTGGGGGAAAAAAGGAAAAGGGGGGGAAAAAAAAAGAATACTAGGAGGCTTTGGAAGTTTATGTAACATGAATTGAAAGCTTGGTCTCTCACAGCTGGAACAAAACCAACACTTAATGGTTAATTTTACTTTCATTTACTCAGTTTCACTTTCAGGTCCTTGGTGCTACCCAGACCCTGGAAACTTTGCATGGGGAATGTTTACAAAGAAGTCTCAGCTCGTGGTGTTTCAGTTACAGAAACATTTCCCTGCTTTTCCAAAATTCCAGGCTGGAATTTCACTGATTTTCTTTTCGTACAAGGCATGGAAGCAGCACCAGAGTTTTGCCACTTTGGAAAGGATTCAGGCAGAGCTGAGTGGGAATTGTCTCCCACATTTCCCTGGCCCTTCAGTGGGGATTCTCCCTGAAAATAAGGACAGGACACTTTGGAATAAATTTGGAGATGATAAAGCCAAAACCTTTCAAGGGTTAGGACAAACCAGAGCCCTGTTCTGAAGGAATGAAGTCCATTGGTAGCACCAAATGCAGCCCAGCTCTTTTTCCAGTCATTCTGGGATAAATGAGAATCAAAAGCAGAATTTTACCTTCCTTCCCTAAAAGAGGAAAAGATGGATAAACCAATGGATAATCCCTGCAATTCAGTATTGTGTCACCTTGAAGAGCCAGCACTGGAGAACACACATGGAACATTTCTTTGTGGAAGGAACAATTCCTCATGTTCCAAAGTTTCTCTGGTGTTTTTCAGCCATCCAAGGACTACAGTTCCCAGAAGGCTCCTCCTGAAGGACCCATGGAGGTGAGGAAGGAGAGGAAGAACATTCCCCTTCTCCTGATGACTTCTTTCCCCCCCTCAGAAGCTCACAAGAAAAGCAGCTCACTCAGAGAGGCTTTTAAAGACTATTTCAAATAGTCTTAGAACAAAAAAGAACCCTCACTGCATAAACACCAGAGTCTGAGCAGACAGAAAGTTATTACATAATTTTTGTGTAAATGTGTTTCTTACCAACCTCTTGGTAAAGAGGAGATGAAACTGTAAACTCAACAAATAATGTATTGTACTCAGTTATAAAGACAAAAGCAGCAGTTCTCTGTAAATAATCCTATTCTACAACAACAGATCTATTTACAAAAGGATTTCAGAAGTTATACAACTGCCATAATATAAAGGTGTCAGAAAGTTTTGTACTTCAGTGTGGAGAACAGCTCTCCAAATGGGATTCAAAACGACCCAGGAAAGGCTAAAGAGATCCCAGGCTGCAATTCCCACTCAAAACCACAAACTGACACCACAACTTTCAACCTGCAGCCCCACAGCCAGGCTTCAAAACACCTGAAATGAACAGGTTTTCAGAGGAATTCCCAAAAGATCACCTCATTATAGCAACAAAAAGTGCTTCTTGTGGTACCAGTAGGTTTTAGCCTTCAACTCAGCCCCCACTGGAGCTCAGAGGAAGCTGGGAGATGCCTGCATGGCAAAGCCAGGCTGGTTTTTTGTGTGTTTATTCTTTCCACACCCCAGCAGAGCAGGTGGTCCAGTTTCAAACCTGACTTGGAAGATGTGGCACATGGAAGCGAGCCTGTCCTAATTAAACAGCACTTGCAAAGCTCCTACAAGGCAGGGCTTTACCCAGACTGTTCTGCTACTTTGTTGAAACTATCAACTTGGTGATGGCCCTCACTGCCAATTCCCAGCCTGCACAACCCCCCTCAGGCTTCCAAAATGGAAAAATTCCCGGTGTTTGACACAAGGAAGGGAATCCTGAAAGGGAGAACTCCTGGCTGCTCTTCGGTAAAATTATCCTTGTCACTGTCCGGCTGGGGGAGGGGACGCCAATGACAACTCCTGAATCCACCCAAGGATTGATGCAGGAACTGTAACACTTGCTGCTCCCAAAACCAAACCTACCTGGGAGCCTGGAAACAATATCAAACTCTTGACCTCTTGCCCTCCTGCCTGCACAAAACCTCTTCAGTTTTGATCAAGCCCTTCCTTCTTCGCCTAAGGAATATTCCAAAGCCGTGAATGAAACTCGGTAAAGCTTCACAAACTTGGAGGGGGGTTTTTAATTCGCAGCAGAAAATGTAAATTTAACACTTCACACACATAATTCTACTTCAGACTGCAAAGAAAAAGTCTAGTTCTAAATAATTCATGTAAGGCAAAAACGTGAAGCGTAGCCTACAAAAGTATCTATATATACACACCCCAAATATATAGAGATAATAGTTAACAAATACTAGCTCAGAGTTATTTTCAGTGTTGTTATTCTAATTCTATAAAGTATAATTAATTTTCCAAAAATATCCAACCTACAGAGGTTGGGGGTAGGGGGGGCGTGGAGAAAGAGAGAAACAAGTTTACCAAAACTTTTTGAAAGGCTACAGACTATTCCAAGGAGGGAAGTGAAATTCTGCTTGGTTACAGGCAGAGAATGAAATACTGCCAGAAACTAAATGTTTGCTCCTTTATCACCGGAGATCATCTAGGTGTTCTTCAACTTCACACACCTTTCTTAAGGAAAAGGTAAGGAAATAAAAAAAAGATGATTAAAAATAAAAAAATAAATAAAATTTTAAAAAATTTAAAAGTTGTTCCCTTGTACAAATCCAGGCCCCCATGAAACTCCATCCACCTCGGTGTGACTGCAAGCACCTCCTGGCAAAAGTTAACAGCGCACTCTCGTTCGGGGTTCAACCAGGATGATTGTCAAAAACACGCCAGTCCATTTATTTTGGAGTCAGTTTCTCCGTCTTTGTTGATTTTAAATAACAATCAATGTTTATTTCCCCCGATGGCTGTGGAGCAATAGGAGGACTAAGTAACAGCAGCAATCTAGAGACACGATCAAAGAAACCCCTACGTGGTCTTCGGACGGGCTAAAATCCCAAAACTTCAAAGCCGACCGAGATTCAAAACCACGCCAATTTCTAAATTTCCAATTCCAGGACTTTTCAATGCTTTTTGCGATCCCGGGGCGGCGGGAGGGAACTCTGGCCGCTCCAGAGGAGCACCCAGTGTATCCGAGGAGAGCTCCAATTCCTCCAGCAACACAAAGCTGAATCCCCGCAAGGCCGCGGCCGGCGACTAAAATATGGAATCGGGGAATCATTAATGACGGAAAAGACCTCCGAGATCATCGAGTCCAACCTAAGGCCACCTCGTCAAGCGCGGCAGCGAGAGCCACGTCCAGCCTTTCCTTAAAGACCTGCAGGGACGGCGCCTCCAGCAGCTCCCCGGGGAGTGCCCGTGTGTCCCTGTCTGTCCCTGCGCCCGTGTGTCCCTGCGTGTCCCTGTGCCTATTCCCAACGCTGCTCCCTCCCGTGTGTCCCTGTCTGTCCCTGCGGCCGTGTGTCCCTGCGTGTCCCTGTGC
>WEIU01005658.1:86041-102111 GCA_013389925.1 Aegithalos caudatus | reverse complement strand
CGCAGGGGGCGCCGGGAGCGCGAGGCCGAGCCCGCCGGTGCTTCCCGCCCGCCGCCTGTGGGGAGGGACAGGGCCGGGGCACGGCCCCTTCGGAAACGGAGACATTTCCGAAAAAGCGTTCAAAAAATGCGCTGAGAGGAGCCTGGAGTTGGAGTCTGAACCTGCCGAGGGAAGGCTCCTCTCCCCTCCCCTCGGAATTGAGTCTTTCTCGAGCCGCTTAAAAAATATATCAGCCCGTAAAAACGAATTGGAAAATGTGCTCAAAGTCGTCCGGTGTGGGAGCCCCGACATGCTGGGGGAGTCACGGGATTCTAGAAGGTTTCTTTCACCTCAGAATTGCATCCAGGGATTTTTCTCGTCCCCTCAGAAAATCTATATATTCCCCAAGAGTAAGTTAAAAAATACAATAAAAGTCAACCGGTGTGGGAGCCTTGCTGAGGATAGGCTCCTTTCCCCTTGGAATTCTGTCCAGGGTGGTTTTATTTTTCTAATTCTCCTCAGAAATAAAAAATATATTCCCCCAGAAGTGAGTTAGGTGTGGGAGCCTCAAGCTGCTGAGGCAAAGCTGCTTTCCCCTCAGAATTGCATCCAGGGGTCTTTCTCATCCCCCTCTGAAAATCAATATATTCCCCCCAAATGAGTTTAAAAACGCACTAAAAGTAGCTTGGTGTAGGAGCCTTGAGGTGCTGAGGGAATCACGAAATAAAAGGCTCTTTTCCCCTTGGAATTGCATCCAGGGGTCTTCCTCATCCCCCTCAAAAAAAATCACTATATTTCCCCAAAAAAATGACTTAAAACATGCACTATAAGTAGCCCAGTGTGGGAGCCTCGAGCTGCTGAGGGAAGGCTCCTTTCCCCTTGGAATTGCTGTATTGGTGCTTCCAGCCTAAATCTGTGACAGGGGGGGTTTAATTTTTTTTTTTTTTTTTTTTTTTTTTTTTAATTTCTGGAATGCCCACAAAGATCAAAAAGTAAAGTCTGGCCTTTATCTAATACTTTAATTCTGACGTGTGATACTTTAATCTAGTCATTTCAGTTCCCAGCCAGCCTCCTTGGAGAAATTAGGACATGTTACTTGTTCCATTTGCTTTTTCTTCCTGTTTTAATTTTTTTTTTTTTTTTTATCTTGGCTTAAAAGGTGGAAATAAGCAGCCAAGGATTGGCAGAAGGATGCAGCCACAGCCAAAGCCCCCCAAATAATTGAAATGGTGAGAATTTTACTTAAATTGTGTGATTACAGAATCCCAGAGTGAGTTGGGGTGGAAAGGATCTCAAATCCCACCCAGTGCCAGCCCTGCCATGGCAGGGACAGCTCCCAGTGTCCCAGGCTGTCCCCAATGTCCAAGCTGGCCTTGGGCACTGCCAGGGATCCAGGGACACCCACAGCTGCTCTGGGAATTCTATTCCAGCCCCTGCCCACCCTTCCAGGGAAGGATTTCTCCTTTATATCCCATCTAAAACTCTCTTTTTTCAGCTTTAGGTCATTCCTGTTTGTCTTGTCACCCCTGTCCCTTGTGAAAAGTCCCTCTCCAGGGACAAAGATGCAGGGGAATCATGGGGCCACCCCAGGAGTGCCAGTGAGGTGTTAGGTGAGTTGAAATTATCTATGGAATTGCACCTTCCAGCCACGGGATGTTCTTGGGAGCAGCACAATTTAAGTGGTCCTTTCTCATTACCCTCAGCACTGGAACGATTTGAGGTGACTTGGAGCTGCTTTTGACATTTCTCTCATTGACTCTGAGTGTGGCCAGAATGTGTTTTGTCCTGGCACATGGAAAGCAACTCCTGATGGAACTGGGAAAGGGTTGAGCCTGGAGAAAAGGAGGCTCAGGGGGGCCCTTGTGGCTCTGCAGGGAAAGGAGGAGAGGAAATGGCCTCAAATGGCACCAGGGCAGGCTCAGGTTGGAGCTTGGGCAAGGAAATTTCCCTGGCAGAGTGGTCAGGCCTTGGGCGGAGCTGCCCAGGGATGTTTGGAGTCCCTGTGTGTGGGAGTGTTCAGGAGGAGTCTGGAGGTGGCCTTGGGGACAGGGTTTGGGTGATGCTGCTGGGGCTGGGCTGGCACTGGGGGATCCTCAGGGGCTCTTCCAACTTGGACAATTCCAAGATATCAAAAGCCAACCTCTGCCTAACCTCTCAGTCAGGAAGGACAGCTCCACTCTGAGAGGAGCAAGGTGGGGCATTCCCTGAGGATTTTTTCCCCTCTAAAATCTCTTTCTGGTCTGTGTGAGCAGTGACAGAATTGTTTCTCTGTTGCCCAGTGTAGGTAACTACAAAACTCACTGAAATTTGTTACAATGTTCACTACAGTAACTTCTTGGGGCCTGGGGTTTTTGTCAAGTTTTGAGGGGGATTTTTGCTAACACAAAAATATTATACAGATTTCAAGATTTTGTGCATTTGCTCAGTCATCCTCTACTTTTATTTTGCTGGCACCTTGGGCAGAGATAAAATGCACTTTAAGAGGTGATGGCATGTTTTTGAAATGATATTTTCCACCACAAACAACTAGATATTGTTCAGGTTGGACATCAGGAGGAATTTCTTCATGGAAAGGGTTGTCAGGAACTGAACTTGTGTTCTCTGCTGGAGTTTAGGGCTCGGGTTGGGGATTCCATCAGAATGCTGCCTCACCTGGAAACTCTGCTCACCACTTGTGACCTGGATGAATGGAATCCAAGTTATTGCTTGTCAAAAATTATCAAAGCTTACTCTTTTTTAAATTTTCCTTAGGAAAGGAAGGACTACCAAGACAAGAAAGGCTTGAGAGTTATTTTTTTTTAATTCTCCCTCACAAACCACCTGGAGTAGGTTTGTGGTACTTGAAAACAGGAGTTTGTGTACATTCTATATGAATTAGTGGACAGGCTTGTAAGAAACACTTGGGTTTGTCTTCCTAAGAGACCATCCCTCAGAAAGCAGAATATCTGAAGCAAAAAAAAAAAAAAACAACCCAATAATAAGCAGAAAATTTGGGAAAAAATAAGAAAACAACACATGAAAAATGAAGAGAAAAGTGCAGAAATGAGAGAATAATATACAGCAGTCTAGAGAAATAAAACAGATGTAAAAGAAACAACAAAACAGCTGAAAAGGGAAAAAATGGGACATATTACCCATAATCACACTCCACTACCATAGATTCATAGTTTGGGTTTGAAGGGACATTAAAAACCATCCAGTGCCACCCCTGCCATGGGCAGGGACACTTCCACTGTCCCAGGCTCTCCAGCCTGGAGAAGAAGAGGTGGTGTGGAGACCTCAGAGCACCTTCCAGTGTGTGAAGGGGCTACAGGGAATCCAGAGAGGGACAATCCATCAGAACTGGAGTGACTGGACAAGGGGGAACAGCTTCAAACTGAAAGAGGGGAATTTTAGGTTAGGTACAGGAAGGGATTGTTCCCTGGCAGGGTGGGCAGGCCCTGGAATAGAATTCCCAGAGCAGCTGTGGCTGCCCCTGGATCCCTGGCAGTGCCCAAGGCCAGCTTGGACATTGGGGCTTGGAGCAGCCTGGGACAGTGGGAGGTGGTTTTTAATGTCCCTTCTGACCCTTCTGTGGTAGTGGAGTGTGATGATGGGCAATATGTCCCATTTTTTCTCTTTTCAGCCTTCCTACGTGGAATAGAGGGGCCCATTTGCCTCCTCACTGTGTGCTCTGGAAGGCTTCATTCCCTGATCCAACCTGCCCTTGTAGCCCTGCAGTTTTCCTTCTGGAGCCTTTCCATCTCTGAACTCCAGGCTTCCTTCACAGCAGCCATGGGCACCCTGACTTCTCCAGGGCTCAACATTTGTACTTTGGCTGCAAGTTTTGATGTAGATGCTGTGTTAGACCAGCAGCAATTCCAACAATCCTCAAGAGGAGCCTCCTTAGGTCACCAGACCAAAGCTGGAATATCTTCCGCAAGAATTCCATCATAATACAGAAAGAAAGATTCTGCTGTTGTGTTTCTCCACCAAAGTTCCTTTGGTGCTGAGCTCCAACCCCAAGTTGAAGTCCCAGCAGAAGTTCTCCTCCGTGGTTTACATCACCAACACTTCCCAGAGCCCCGTGGCAGCTCCCAGACAGCCTCAGCTCCACATGAAACCATCATCTGGAGGGAGCAGCTTGTGTTTTGCCTGTCAAAAAGGTGCTGCTTAGGAACTACTGTGGTCCAGCTCTTTTTAGGCCAGAGGGGTTGCCATGGAAACCCACTGGGATGGAGATAGATCGGCTTTGGAGTCATCATGGGAGCCGGCTCCGATAGTAGCGGCTTTGGATTGACAGCCAGAGCTGCACACTGTGTAGGTTGGCACACCTCTGGACCAGAAGGTCCTGGAATTGCTGCTGGATGAGGCTTGTTCCCATTAAAAAAAAAAAAGTGCACTTCCATGAGTTCTCCCTGATGCTCTCTGGAATTGTGTTCCTTGGTGTTCGCAGTCGTGGTGAAGATCACGCTCCTGACTGTGAGAAGTTTCTTTGCTGGTTTAAAACATCAGGCAGGAATTTCTGGACATCAGGAGGAATTTTTTTTCATGGAAATGATTGTTAAGTGTTGGAAAGAGCTGTCCTGGGAGGTTTGGAGTCCCCATCCCTGGAGATGTGCCAGGAACACCTGGACTGGTGACAAGGTGGGCATCGGGCACATTTGGGTTGATGATCTTGGAGATCTTTTCCAACCTCAGTGATTCTGTGAAAATCCTTCCCAAAAGCCATGGAGTTTCCTGGGGAAGAAGTCTCCAGGAAAAAGGCTGTGTTAGTAATCCAAGGGCAAATGCATACTTGGAAGTTGTATCCCAAAAGTCCTCCTAAGACCACTTTCCTTGATAAATCCACTTGTGGGAGTGCAGAACAGTTCCTGTTAAAATCAGGCATTCTGAAGAACTTTTGTAAACTTTAAAAACTTTTGTAAATCAAGTATTTCCCTTCTGGGAGGTTCTCTACACCCTCAGTTTCCAATTTTTAAAGGAATCTGGTTTCCCTGCTTTAGAAAATATGGATAACAACAACCAAAAAAAAAAGGGATAATTCAATCATAAAGTTCTCCTCACATCCAAAAGGGCCAGTACAATCCATGACTCTTTACAAGTCTTTGGTTCTGCTGACTGTAACATCATTGGATCTACACCTGTTCAATGTCCAGCTTTTGCTTCTCTGTTGGAATTCCTGGAAGAGTCAAAAACTCTCCTCAATTCCATTAAAATCAGCTCCTTCATTGGCCCCTTCCCTTTTCAATACCAATTCCCTGCTCTCTTGTGCAGCAGCAGTGGTGTCTTTGCTGGCCAAAATAAAAACTTGGTGCTTGGCTGTCAGGAGAAAGCTCCTTGTGCAGCTTCCACAGGGATTCTGTTCTTGAAATTCCAGACCATGATATTTGTGGTATCCTGACACAAATCCATTCAAGAAAGTTCTTAGAAGTATATTCTGCTTGGTGTACTCTAGATCAATCTCCTTCTAGCTAAGGAATCGTGATGAATTTTAAATATTTATTTCTAAAATTGTCACTTAGAGAGCTTCATTAGGCTGAGAAGTCATTCTTTAGTAGTAGAAGCAGGAATGCTTTATTGTGTCTTCGTTTTTCCCTCCCAGATCCTCTGTCCCATCCCAGTTCAGAGAAAGATGGAGAGAGACTTTTTCTAAGAGCATGGAATGATGGGACAAGAAGGAATGGCCTTAAGCTGAAAAAGAGTAAATTTGATATTTGATATTACAATGAAATTCTTTACTATGAGGCCCTGGCACAGTTTGCCCAGAGAAGTTCAGTGCTCAGTCACTGCACAGGAAAGTTCTTCTTGATGTTCAGATGAAACTTCCCAGAACAGTTCAGCTGTTCCCAAAGTGAGAGATGGTTTAGTGATGAGCCAAGATCAATCCTCCACCCAGCCACCAGCTTCCAGAACTTCTCTGAATCTCCTTCTTCACCACCTCTGCCCAAGGTGGGTCCGTCAGAGCTGCCTGAGCACCACGAGGAATAAAAATCCACAAGAGCTGAGGTCTAATCAAGGGGTGATGCTCTGAGAATCATTAACCCAGAACAAAGAGTTTGTATTTTGTGCTGTGCACATGAACCAGAGGAGCTGTGTGTTCCTCACCTCCCTGTCCCCCCTGCCAGGCCCTGGAGCTGTTCTGTGGCATCACTAATGTAGGCTAATTGCTCTGTGGGCCAGCACTCCTCTTTTGTAGGGCACCCTTCTCAGGGCCTGCATTTCCCCTCCCTGAGCTATTCCAGGGAACTGGCAAGGCAAGGTCGGTGCTGACCTTTCTGCTCAGATCCCTGCTGAAATTCCAGAGGGACCAGCTGGGCCTGCAGGGCCCAGTCCTGTCAGGATGGGAGCTCCTAAAATAACTGCTGGGCAGGGCTGTGCTCCCAGGGTGGGGAGATTTCCCAGGACAGCTTCCCCAGGCTGCCTGAAACTCTGCAGAGGGCACAAGGCACGGGCACCTGAGGGGGAGCACTGTGGGCACCAGTGTGAAACTGCTGGGAAGGACAAGGAAACACAAACCAGCCCCACCATGGGGAAATCCAGCCCCAGTTCCCTCTGAGGTGTAAAGGGCTGGAGGATCCAGACCTTACAGTTCCTTTAAAAGAAGCTTCAGGGCTCCCTATTCCCTGCTGTCACTCAGTCCCAGCTGCAGAACTGCCAGGGGGAGTTAAAAAACAACCATGGAGAAATCCTGGCTTTCAGGTCTCAGGACATCAGAAAGCTTTGCAAAGGGTCCAGCACCCCAAAAGCCAATCTGGGGTAAAATCCCAGAATTGAGTTTGGGTTGGAAAGGACCATAAAGGAGTGACAGGACACAGGGAATGGCTTCAAACTGACAGAAAGCAGGATTAGATGGGATCTCAGGAACAATTGCTGAGGGTGGGCAGGCCCTGGGATGGAATTCCCAGAGCAGCTGTGGCTGCCCCTGGATCCCTGGCAGTGCCCAAGGCCAGCTTGGACATTGGGGCTTGGAGCAGCCTGGGACACTGGGAGGTGTCCCTGCCATGGCAGGGGTGGGAATTGGATGATTTTCAAAGTCCCTCCCAACCCAAATCATTCTGGGATCTAAGATTCCCTGAGATAAGGAATATTTAAATTTGGGTTTCAATTGGGGACAATTGGCAGGCAGCACAATGGAAGAGGAGGTGTGTTGCTTGTTTAAGTGGTATTTCATCAATAGTTTAATTGTTTCCCAAGAAATCTGCCAGGTTTGAAATTGTAAAGTTGGCAAAATCCGTGGAGATGGAAAAGATTTCACTGAGCAGCACAAGAAACTCTCTGAGGCAGGGGTTGCACCAAACCCCTTCTGTGCTCTGTGCTACCAGCACTGCCCATAAATCCTTTCCTTTCTGGACACAGAAATGAGCATAACTCCAGGAATTGGATATTTTTGTGTGCAGGGCCCATCAGGCTGATGAACAGCATTGAATTTGATGATGGTTTTTGTTCTCTTTCCACTAAAACCTCCTCTCCTCTCCTGAGCACTCCCATCCTGGAGCAGGACACACAGCTCCCGTGCTCCCAGCACAGAAAGTTTCTCTCTTGGTTTATAAAACTCAGTTATGGAAAGCAAAAGCTGAAAAATCACCTCAATCCCATTCTTTTTCCCCTCTTCCAACATATTTGTAACATCAAGTCTTTACACAACAAACCTCAACTGAATTTTGATATATTGACAGAACAGTTTTGAAAGGGATTGCCTCAAATCTGGACTGCTGAGCCCAAATTTAAAGCAGAACATAAAGATTTCCAGTTTAAAATTTAAAAAAAAAAAAAACTAAATGAAAAGCATTGGGAAAATTCCAAGTAGCCAAATGCACCTGTAGTGGTATAAATATTAAAATATTTTAAAAAATCAATGTAATGTAACCTGCTCTGGATATTTCTTTTGTTTATTCCATTAGAATAAACTCTAATCCATTCTAGGTGTATGAGTATCAAATGTAAATCTCATCTTTGACACATGAAAGTCTGAATTAATACACTTTTGAAGAATTCTATTAATGAAATACTAATTAATGCCATTTATATACATTTAAAAGAGTTGAAATTTACACAGGAACTTCATATCTGGGATGGACAGAGCCCACAGAGGGTTTTCAACCATGAAACATCAGGAACAGACCACTTCCCACTTATTTGGGGGATTTTAGGGTAGTTTGGGAGAGTTTTGTGTGTGTCCAGAGCATTCAGGCTGAGACAAACATTCAACTGATCCTTGTTTGTTTGTTTTCCATTGTTTGCAGGTTTGCCAAGCTTTAACTGCTTGGAAGAAGTTTCTGTCCTGGGTGTTGCTTCAGGCTGATTTTTTATTCTTTAAACCTCCCCTGTCTTTTTTTTTTCTTCTGTTTTAAGTGGAAGGAACAAGGAGAAATTGGGGTTTTTTTGGTTTTTTTTTTTTTTGGAAGGGTAATATTTTGATCAGGGAAATTTATAAGCCACTTGAAGTTTCAAAGGCTGAAAACAGCAGCAAAAAAATATTTCTTGCTTAGATTGTCACAAGAAAGAATTTTTTTTTATTGTCTTTTTAATGTTGCTTTTCAAGGCAGTGAAATTGATATGTAATAAATTATAATAAATACACCAACACTGTGGTATTAATTTTTACCCAAATTCCAGATTCTGAGCATCACCTTCTTAGCCAAAGGAATGACAACACAAGGAATTTCCAGGCAAAATGGATCTCTTCCATGGGGGAAAAAAATCCTTAAAAGTTACTTCTGAAGGGGGAAATTTTTCCAAGCATTTGTTGTTCCTTTTCCCAAGTGTCATAAACCCCAAACTTGCTTCCAGCTGTCCCTGAAGGCCTTGGCTAAGGGTGTAAGGGAATGCTGAGATCAGAGTTTTCTCCAAAATTCCATTTTTCACAATTGGCATGTTGCGATCACAGAAGCACAGAATGACAGAAGCACAGAAATCTCAGAATCCCAGAATGGTTTGGGTTGGAAGGGACCTCAAAGCTCATCTCATTCCCAGTCCTGCCATGGCAGGGACAGCTCCCAGTGTCCCAGGCTGTCCCCAATGTCCAAGCTGGCCTTGGGCACTGCCAGGGATCCAGGGGCAGCCACAGCTGCTCTGGGAATTCCAGCCCAGCCTCTCCCCACCCTCCCAGGGAAGGATTTTTTCCCAACATCCCACCTCAACTTGTCATTTGTCACTCTGAAGCCATTCCCTGTGTCCTGTCTCTCCAGCCCTTGGAAATTGTCTCTCTCCATCTTTTTCACTCAACTCCTTCAGGTCCTGGAAGCCTTTTGGAGATGTCAGGAAAAGAACTGCACACACTGCTCAGCAGACAGAGAACTGTGGATTCATACCAGGGCAGGTGTGCTACAATGTTCTTCTGGTTTGTTCTTTATTTTGTGCTCTTGATAATTCCAAATATTTGATTTGTTTCTGTCCTCAGTAAAAGGGAACATTGTGCTGATATTTTGATGGAAAAATTAATCAGAACCCAAAGATCTCCTTTGTGAGTGGGAAAACAACTTAGAGCCCATCCCTATGCACACAGAATTTCCCCCCATGTGCATTACCTTACTACATCAGATCTTTCCTGCCATTTTATTATCCAGAAATTCAGCCTTGCAAGGTCTTTATCCAGCTCTCCAGCCAGCCCTTTCCCTGCACCTCAGTCTGTCCTCTGCCTTTCCTTCCCCTGAACTCCTGGATGCCTTCAGCACTCCCTGCTCAGCCCCTCTCCCCAGATCTTTGAGGAACACGTGAAGCAGCCCCAGCACAGCTCCCTGCAGACTCCTCCTGTGATCTCCCCTCCTCTGAAAACTCACCTTTCCCTTCTCTTTTCTTTCTCCTTCCTCTCATCCTGCCACTTTTTGATCCACTTTTCTCCTGCTTCTTTTGCATAAAGGCTTTTATTAAAAATTATTTTCCACATGATGCTTTGTCTGGGAAGCTCTTTGTCCCTGGAAATCCTGGGAGCAATTAAACATGGATTTTTGTGTTTGCCTTCCTCACCTGGTTAGTGGGGAGCACACTGCAGGCAGTTCTTCAGCTCTTGGACAACACAAATTTGGGACAACCTGGATTAAACCTCGAGTTTGTGTCCAGTCCTGGCTCCTGCAAGAGAGCCCTGGAGGGGCTGGAGCGTGTCCAGAGCAGGGCAGGGAGCTGGGAAGGGGCTGAGGGAGCTGGGAAGGGGCTGAGCCTGGAGAAAAGGAGGCTCAGGGGGGCCCTTGTGGCTCTGCACAAGTCCCTGCCAGGAGGGGACAGCCGGGGGGGTCGGGCTCTGCTCCCAGGGAACAGGGACAGGAGGAGAGGGAAGGGGCTCAGGCTGGCACAGGGGAGGCTCAGCTTGGCCAGCAGCAGGAATTTCCCCATGGAAAGGGGGCTCAGGCCTTGGAACTGCCCAGGGAGCTTGGCAGTGCCCATCCCTGCAGGTGGCACCTGGAGGTGGCACTCAGGGTGACAAGGTGGGCACTCCCTGGGCTGGGAGGGATTTTCCATCCTCAGGGATCCTGGGATTCTGTGGAATTGTGAACTTGGAGGCAAGAACAGGAATTTTATTTTCTCTGTGATTTTGCTTTCCCTGTGTGTTCCTTTAACACCTTGGTGGTCTTTGGGCCCTGCCCACTCTGTTCCTGATGCTGACAGAAAGGATTTGTGGTTGTGAGTCACTCCTCAAGCTCAGCTCAGAAATGACAGAACCATGGAATGGTTTGGGTTGGAAAGGACATTAAAGCTCATCCAGAGCCACCCCTGCCATGGGCAGGGACACCTCCCATTGTCCTGGGCTGGTCCAAGCCCCAATATCCAACCTTCTATGAAAGTTAAAAATAATTTCCATACTGTCCCTTACTCCAGTCTAAAATACTGCAAATATATCATTAAAAACATCATATCACTCAACATTTTTGGTTGTTGTCTCCCAGCTATAATGCACCAATGGAAAAACCCATTTGAGGTGCTGAGTTACACAGTTTTCCTCCTATTTGACAAGAAAAAAAAATAATTAACAATCTATATTCACTACCTTTGGAAACTCCTGCCTCCTGAGAGGTGGAAATATCCTGCCATGACCACACCTCCCACTGCACCCCCACTTACACACTCCTTACAACCAGGAGGAAAAAACCCTGAGCCGTGAATTGTAACCTCACACCTGGAATTTCAAAAGCTATGGATGTCACAGGAAAATATAAACAGCTGAGGCTGTGCAGATCACTCACTGGTACAACTTTTTTCTTCCCTGGTCCTAAATCAATATTTTTTAAAAATTAATTTTAAAAGTTTTGTTCCATTCCAGTCCCTGTTTGGGGTCACTGCAAAACTTTGCTTGCACATAAACTTTGGGCACTACAATTTTTGTTTAATGCAAATATCAATGGTTTCATATCTGGATAAATCCCAAATTGTTTGTCAAGGGCTATGAGCACTCAGAGTCATTCCATTTTACACATTAATTTTTCATTATTATTTTAACATTATCTGAGAATACTTTTAACAAAAGTAATATTATTTCTTAACAAAAGTATCGTTACTTTTTAACACTGTCTACTACAATTCGTTGCTGCTGGCAGAATATACAAAATTTAGTTGGAATGTGCATTTATTTTGTATTTATTTGTGGTTTTATTCTCCAGACCTGTACCCTGCCATAGGTTATCTGCCAAATTCCTAAACAATTCCTCCATATCCATCACTTCTCACACACAGGGCTGCAAAATTCACTATTTTGTTAAGAGGGGGCAGTTTTCACAACATTTTTAAAGACATCAACTTGCCCATCATCATCCAGAATCTCTCAACAACCTTTTACTAGGAAAAATTACCTAATTAATACCTAATTATTTCTTTCTTTATTTTTTTTTTTTTTTCTTTCTGATTCTTAAGTACTTTTTGTTCAGGATATTTGGTCATTATTTTCTTTCCCTGCCAAATATAAATATATATATATTTAATGTCTAAACCACTTGTTTTGTTTTATCCACAGTTTTTGTCACCCCTATGTGTTTTAGAACACGATTTTCCTTATTTTCTAATTCTCTTGAGTGGCAAGTGATGCTCATTTCAATTCTCACTCAGTTCAAGCCCTTTTTAAAGTATGTAATGACAAGTCCTCTGAGGGAATTCCTTTCAAAACTCTGTATTTTGGCTGGGAAATTAGTTCATTCTTAAATACCTTTAAAAATCCTTGACCAATATTATATTTATGGGGTTATTTTACTGTACCTTTCTCAATTAAAACATTTTCCTAACTTTTTTTTTTTCCTGGATGTTCCCCCAACTTTGTTTCATCTCAATCAGCTTTTCTCACCTTGCTCTGTGAATCAATAAGTTTATTTTGTTGCCTTCTGTAGTATTTTCTCATTAGTTCTGTGAACTCTGATATACTTTAAAGCATAATTTGTAACAAAAAGGAAATTTCTGTGCAGTGGGGAAACGTTTTAGAAAATATTGGTGAGATTTAAACTGTGTCCAATCCCTCTATGTGGTGCAGAAATTTTAATTTCTTTTTTGTTGCCTTCCTCCTTTCAGGAACACCCTCACTTGTGTGGTGCAGAGCTGGGATTTGCTGATTTCTGCACCAAAAACAATGAATTTCCATTTCTTTCCTATTGTTCAGGGCATCACTTCTTTCTTCTCCTCCCTCCTTGGTGTTGAGGAGCAGCCTTTCCACCTGGGTGCTCTGAAGAACAATTTGTCAAATGTGCTTATAGAAAAACCATGGAATGACCTCAAAATTGTCCAACACAGGAACAAAATTTGAAAATACTTTTTTTTTTAATTAGATTTAATCATCTCTGAGCTCCTTAAAAATGTAGTTTTTGTCATGATTTTTGTATAAACTGTAGAACTTTTCCCATTGAATTCCTTAAATCAAATCCCTTCCAATCCAAACCATTCTGTGATTCTACACCACTATCCTCTGAGCAAAGATTTCAAAACTAATTTTAAAAAACCCTCAACAAACAGAAAAACAGGTTCTGGGTATCCCCAAAAAAGTTTGGGTAGCCCCAGCTTCCCTGTGGTTATTCCAAATGAGGAATGCTGTCATTCTAAACCAATTAATCCACACATTTCAGCTCTGGGTTGAGGCAGATACAGAAATGGAATTATTCTGATCAATTTGAATCCATTTGTTCAATGATGTCCCAGAAATAATCAGGTAGAAAAGCAGAAGGGGTTTGGAACTGGATGATCTTTAAAGTCCCAACCCAAACCATTCCACGAGGATTCTATGATAATCAGGAACAAAAACAAATGTATGGATCATTCAAACTTCATGGTTTTTCCCTTTGCTTTCACTTTAGGTTCATTTATTATTGGAGTTCTTCTATTCAGTTCTGGCTCAGCAAAACTTGAGAACAACAAATGAAGATCCAAGGCAAGTTTGGATCTGGTTGACTCCACAAGTAGAGTTTCATCCAAAATGGGTTTGAGCAAAACCTGTACCCTCCTAATTACTTCTTTGTGAAAAACTCAGGAAAAATCAGAATATATTTATTTAATCCTGTTCTGGCAGCTGAACACAGCAATGCATGAACCAACAGAAGTAACAATTATAGAAATTAAGTGATTAAGAGCTCCTACCAGGCAACAATTCCTGCCCCATATCCCATCTAACCCTTCCCTCTGTCAATTTAAAACCATCCCCCTTGTCCTTAGGAAAATTCCCTCTCTAGTAACAAAATTTTGGTTGATCCAAATTCTAAATTTCCAGGGTATCCACCTCCCACTGAATTATTTTGGAAAATTTCAGCAAAATCAGTGAAAGAGTTGAAGCCTCAGAGCAAGGCTGGAATTTCTGGCACCGAGCCCTCTCATTGTCAGGAGCCTGCTGCCTTCATCCATTTGGAAAATCCTCCCCAAATTTGGGCAAATGGTGAGACTGACAATTTTTGGCTTTGTTTTGGGGTTGGGAATTCCTTCAGAAAATCAAAGCTAAAGGGGTAAGGGGCTTCTCAGTGGAATATTGGTGCCCACAGCCTGGAGGTGGGAAGGGAATTCACCTGGCATTGTATCTGGGCTGACAGTGATTACCTGTCCCACATGGGGATAGTTCTCTCCTTGAAGTTGTTTTATTCCTCCTGCTTTCTGGGTTGAGGGTTTGTTTGCTTGTTTGTTTGTTTGTTTCAGGGGGTTTGTTTTGCTTTTTGGGTTTTGTTTTGATTTTGGGTGTGGGGGGGGTTTGTTTGGTTGGTTGGAGGTTTTTTTGGTGTGGTTGGCTGGTTGGTTGTTTTTTGTTTTAAATAATTTTATTTACTCCNCCCCATGATTCCCCTGCATCTTTGTCCCTGGAGAGGGACTTTTCACAAGGGACAGGGGTGACAAGACAAACAGGAATGACCTAAAGCTGAAAAAAGAGAGTTTTAGATGGGATATAAAGGAGAAATCCTTCCCTGGAAGGGTGGGCAGGGGCTGGAATAGAATTCCCAGAGCAGCTGTGGGTGTCCCTGGATCCCTGGCAGTGCCCAAGGCCAGCTTGGACATTGGGGACAGCCTGGGACACTGGGAGGTGTCCCTGCCATGGCACTGGGTGGAATTGGATGATTTTCCAAGTCCCTTCCCACCCTGGGATTCTTTCAACAGAAGAATCACCCTGAGGGTGCTGAGTTCTCCCTGCAGAGACCAGATTTGGACACAGATCCCTGGGTGTTCCCAGGGTTTGTTTGTGGGATCTGTGTTGCCAGGCAGAGGGGCAGCTCCTGCCTGCACCAACAGGAACTTTTCCTGGACACGAGGCTCCAGTTCTTAGAAATGAGTAACTGAAGTATCTTGGAAAACGTTTCCCAAGAAAAACAGCTGATTGTGAAAGTGATGGCAAAAACAAAACAAAACAAAAAAACACAAACCCCTACATGCTCAAAAGCAGCTGTGCTGTCCAGGCTTTTCCTCTTTTGACTTTTCCTTGGATGGTGTAAAAATTCTAACAAAAGAATCCCTCTTTATCTGCCCCACACTAATTAATGACAGTAATTAGCTACCCTAGTACTTGTCAATGATTCCAGACAAATGCTCCTTTTTACAGTGACCACTTTCCTTCTCTTCCCTGAAATGCAGGACAACTTTGGATGAAAAATCTCACTATTTTTTTCCCAAAACAGGAGCATGCAGTGGGTTTTGCCCAGTTTTCCACAAGTACTGCAAGAGAAAGGGACATGGCTGGGTTTCAGTACTGAAGGGGTGAGGAGGAAGAGGACAGAACCATCCAGGTCCTCCCACGCACTGACACGGCTGTGTTTATTTTAATGATGTAAATCTGAAGAAAATCTACTTCTAGTGAATAAGGCGTGAAGAATGAGGTGAAAATAATGATTGAGGAAAGCAATAAAATACAGAACTCGACTCCTGCTTTCGAGATTTCCTTCAGGTCTCGCAATTCCCCCGATGGACAATTCCGGGTTCCGCTGAAATCACGGGAATTCCGTCTGAGGCCACACCTGGAAGAGATCGAAGCATTTCCCTCAGCATTTCCACACCGAACGTTTCTGTGCTCCAAGGTTTTAAGGCGAAATTCCTCACTGCGGATTTTGCAAGGCATCGCCTTGCTGGATTTATCGGAAAAGTTGCGGGGAACCCTGGGGGCCGAGGCCGGGCCGTGTGTGGAAATTCAAAGCGATGAATCCCGCCTGGAATTAGAACAGAGACAAATTCGCTCCCCGTTTACACCGGTGCTTGTGGCTATACAGTGCAGTCAGAGGGATAAATTTCAGGGCAGGGAGGCCTTTCCGGGGCTCCCATTGTCACCGCCCTGCTCCGTGCGCGGCCCCACAGTCGCGACAAGCGACTCTCGCGGGGCGCGTATGGCACGGGAGACTCCGCCTACAACTCCCATCACCCCACGCGGCGGCCCAGCCCGCAGCGGGCGCCGCCGGCGCGCAAAGCACGCCGGGATCTGTAGTTCGCCGCGGGGGGGGACGGCGTNGGGCTCCGGGGCGCCCCCGCCCGCCTGGTCACGTGAGGCGGCGGTCACGTGACGGAGCGATGGGCACGGCGCTGGACGTGCGGGTGAAGCGCGCCGGGAAGGTTTATCGCGATGGGGTGCGTCTGTCGCGATAGCGCCTGCGGGGAACGGCGGGGAACAGCGGGGAACAGCGGGCAGGGAAGCCAGTGCTGTCCTGAGGGGCATGGGGATGGGCATTCCCAGCAGGTCAGGG